>JAULKM010110230.1:0-36269 GCA_032355605.1 Rubia tinctorum
ATCTTAATTTCTTCTAATTTACACTTTAAACCTTGGTCTTTCCATGACTTATGGAAAGGCCGTCTTTCAAGAGACGGGCTCAAAATTTAATATGACTACTTTTCTATTTTTATATTCAAATTAATAATTACCAGAAAAAGCATTTTTTTAAATCAAAATAATACTAGGTTATTCAAGAAAAAATTAATTCATTAGAAAAAATATACACACAAATATATATATATATATATATATTAATTTCCCTGAGAAATCATTCGCCGTTCTCTAAATTAATTGTTTTCTTTTTTATAAATCCAGACATAACAAAGAGAAAAAAATAATACTCCCTCCGTACCAGACCAAATTACAGCTCAATCATTGCACATCGTTCGAGAAATATGTTTGCATTTAATATGTTTAGCTACGTACAATAATAGTAAATAAAAAATTGATATTTAAAACTACTTGTTAAGAAGAATTAAACAATATCACATACGATAATATTGTTTCTCATATGTCTATTCATTATGGGATCAAAATTTGATAGAGAATAGTGCTATAAAGTTAGTGGGAAATTTTTGTTGGGACAGAGGGAGTATATACATTTAGAAGACAAACATAACGAAGACAAAAAAAATACCATATTAATTTTTCCTCTATTTAAACAATCCAAAATAAACATAATTAGCATAAAAATATATATTACAAATTAGAGGATGCATTCGCCGAAGAGTGCGTCTCTTGAAAGACAGTATTTCCATAAGTTATTGAAAGACTAATGTCTAAAGTGTAAATTAGAAGAAATGAAGATAAAAATTTTGGGTTGCATGAACCAGGTTAGAAAACTTATAACTACTACACGTTGCATAATGAAATTTTAATATCGCAATAAAGATCTTTTTACCTTTTACTATTCTAATTAAACTCTGTTTTTCCATTAACCTATGAAAAGACCGTCTTTCCCAAAACTTTGCCTTCTCTGAATGAGTCCTCTATATTCATTTTTTAAATAGTCTGAAATTATATTTAAAAAATGTAAATAATGTCCTCTACATTAATTTTTTTATTTGAAAAAATAGGAAGAAAAATAATATTAAAATATTAAAAATAAGAGGACGCATTCTCCTATATTAATTTTTTTAAAAAAAAATCAGAACAAGCAATAGAACAAATTAAATAAAATTGAAAAAAAATAGAGGATGCATTGGCTGAATACGTCCTCTACATTATATTTTTTTAAAAAATTCCAAAACAAACATGGGAACAAATTAAATAAAATTGAAAAACAAAATAGAGGACGCATTTAGCAAACATGCATCCTCTACATTAATTGTTTTAATTTCAGCAAACAATTAAGAATATATTAAATAAAATAAAAAATAATATCCGAATGTGTCCTCTGAATTAATTGTTTTTCAATTTCAGAACACAAGAAACAAAAATATATAGTCCGAATGCGTCCTCAATTTTGTTTTTAATTTATATAATATATTCTCAATTTTTTGCTGAAATTAAAAAATATATTAATTTAGAGGACACATTTGGACTAAATTTTATTTATTTTGTTTTTTTAAAGTTTCAGAAAACAATAAACAAAAAAATAAAAATTGGGTGCGTCCTCCCTATTAATATCCATTTTCAAACATCACCCCATTTGGCATCCAAATGTGGTGAATTCAACCTCCAAAAAGAATGGACTCAGAAGCGGTCTAGGGAATACTATTGTGCCTTTCACAAGGACCATGGACACGACATCGAATACTTCAAAGACTTGAAAAGGCAAATAGGAGAATTTGAGAAATGGTTATTTAAGCCAAAACAGAAAGGGGGATGGAAGAAATTATTACAGCGAAGTAAATGAAGCGGGAAACTCCAGGCAAAAAAGTCAAGGCTCAGTGAATACGTAGAGCAAGAATAATAAAATGACAACGGTGGTAGATTATGAAGAGGACTTGGCGAACAATGCCCCAGAGAAAGTAATTCTATCGATCCATGGATAAACTAAAGCCTTGTCAAACAAGTCCTGGAAAGCTAAGGCTAGATACTCCCCACAACAAGAAGCTACTTATAAAAGATTTCGCTACAATAATAAAATAACGTTTAGCGAAAAATATTTTGTTCCCAATGCTTCATCTCATAATGACCTGATGGTCATTATCGTTAAGATTGGAAATGTCACAGTTCAAAGGCTTTTCGTAGACGACGGGAGCGCAGTCAAAATTCTATTCGTTGATGACTTTGATAGATTGGGATTCTAGCGAATTGATTTGAAGAAGTCCACATCCTCTCTCGTAGGCTTTACTGGATGAGCAGAGACACATTTGGGTAACATATAGCTGCCAGTTACCATATGTGAGAATGAAAAAAGTTGCACCATCACGTGCTACTTTGTTGTGAGAATGACATATATGCACAAAGCTCATTCAATGCCATCATTGGTAGGTCTTGGATGAATACAGTGAAAGCTATATGTCCCCATATCACTTAGTGATGAAGTTTTCAACTTCAGCAGGAATCCCAACGATAAGAGGAAATCAGCAAATAGCTAGGCATTTAATTGTTATCGCGATGAGAGCAGGAAGAAATGTTGAACAAACAAAAATGGTCAGCACCATCTCGGATAATGGCTTACTCAAGCAAGAGAAACTTCAAGTGGATCCAAGAGAGGAAACTGAAATTGTCATTCTAGACTATATGTAGACGCTTCCAAATGCTTCAAGATAGGAAAATATCTTCCAATAAAAGTTAAAGAAAAAGTGACGAAAATTATGCGAATTCCAAAAGATACATTCACATTGACTTTGCATAACATGGGAGGAGTCAACGTAGACATTTCTACCACTAACTATCAACAATTCATTCATGTTAGTTAAGCAAAAGCAACGAAGCTTTGCTAGTGATAGACAAAAGGCGATCAAAGAGGAGGTCAGAGCATTTATTCATGTCGATATCCTGAAGGAAGTAGTTAATCCAAAGTTGTTAGCAATCCCAGTGATAGTAAAAATAGACCAATTGGTGGAAGAAATATCTTGATACTAAGTCCTGGAATTCTTAGATGCATACAAAGGATACAACCAAATACTGATTAAACCTAAGTATGCGGAAAAGACAACTTTCATAACAAGCTTTGGAGTGTTTTGCTACATGAAGATGCCATTCGGCCAAAAGAATGATGGCGCCACATATCAAAGAGTATTCGACACTGTATTTCGCAATAAAATAGGATGAAATTTTGAAGCATATGTTGACGACATGGTGATTAAAAGCAAAATAGTATGTCAGTTCGTGCAGGACTTGAAAAACACTCTGAATACGCTAAGCCTGATTGGCATGAAACTCAACCCTAAGAACTGTATAATTGGAGTGGACACAGGAATGTTTTTGGGCTATAAATTATCCTCCAAGGTAATTGAAGCTAACCCACAAATATACAAGCAATAGTTGACATCCCTCAACCGCGAAGAGTCAAAGAAGTGCAGGTGTTTATTGGATCACTAGTATCACTTAGTAGGTTTTTCTCGAAAGCTGCTGAAAAGCATTTCCCACTGTTTGACATCCTTAAAACGGCGAAGAAGTTCAACAAAAATGAGGAAAGTCAAAAAGCATATGAGTCATTGAAGGAACAACTCCAACATTTGCCAAGTCACCAATACAAGGAGAGACTCTATACCTATAACTGGAAATTTAAAGAAAAGAAGTAAGTTCATTCTTGGTGCATCATGAGGGACAAATACAAGTGTCAGTATAATACATAAATAGGATATTGTAAAGTGGAGAAAAGGTGTACTTGCTAATTGAAAGATAAACTCCCACGTTAGTATACTGGCAAGGAGACTGCGAAGCTATTTTCAAAGTCATAACATAGTGGTGTATACTGACTACCCAAAAATATTATCTTGAGCAAGCCATAATTGTCCAATAGAATGACTAAACGGGTTCTTGATTTGGTACAATATGAGATCCAGTTTCAGCCGCGAACTGCAATAAAGGCGCAGGCCTTAGCAGATTTCATTGTAGAGATGACGAGCGCAAATGCACAAGAGGAAAGTACACCGAAAAAATCTTGGAATAGACAAATGGAAATCAAAGTGGACAGACATCGCATTGAAATTGTTCGTTGTTGAGGCATCTAGCGAAGAGGGTTGCGGTGCAGGATTGCTACTAGTAAATTCATATGAGGGAAAACACCGATACTCTCTTCGTTTTTATTTCCCACTCACAACTAACGAAGCCGAATACGAAGTGCTAATATGCAGTTTCGACCTTAAAATTATGATGAAAGTCAAGAGCATTTTTTGCTTTAACGATTCACAGATATTAGTCCAGCACGTGCATAGAGATTATGAGGTGTGAAAGGAGTAGTTGATAAAATATTTAAGGAGAGTATTCCAGCTCATAGGCCAACTTAAATACTTAAACATTCAGCACGTACCAAGGAGTGAAAACACCAAGGCAGGCGCCTTAAGTAAGTTTGCAATGGCTGGCTTCAATTCTTTGCTGGGACAGAACGATGTAAATGTAGAGGTCATACCAGTCAACGATCCAGACAAAAGAAACGAACTGGATGACACTTTTAAGTGACTACTTCAAAATGGAAAGATTTCCAGCAAACAAGATACAAGCCAGAAAGATGAAATTAAGATCTCACAACTACGCTTATAAGGAGGGAATCTTATACGAAAAAAGGTTTTCCATCTACATGGATAAAGTATGTGGGACCATCCCAAGCAAGTGAAATCATGAAAGAAGTTTATGAGGGACTATGTGGGACGCATCAAGGATCTCGAACAATTTTGAAGAAGATAATTAAACCAGGGTACTATTGGGCGACAATGTTCAACGATGCGCACAACTTTGTGCTAAAGTGGAAAAGCTGCCAAATTAATGTGTCAGTATCGCATAGGCCATAGACCACTCTAAAAGGGATATATAGATCCTGGTCATTTGACAAATGGGGAATGGATTTGGTTGGATCTTTCCCTAAAATAGTTGGTAATGCAAATTTTCTAATTGTAGCAATTGACTACTTCACGAAGTGGGTAGAAGTGGAACCATTGGGAAGTGGAGCCATTGGGAAGGGTCACGACAGAAGCAACAAGAAAGTTTTTTGGAAGAACATAGTTTTTCTGTTCGATGTGACTCAAACTAACGTAATGGATAATTGTACGCAGTTCACAAGTGAAACCTTAACCAAGTAGTGCTCGAAGTTAGGGATTGTGTAGAAATTGATGTATGTAGCCCATCCCCAGGCTAACAGCCAAGTGGAGGTAACTAACAAAATGATAGTCCAAGGAATTCAGAAACGATTGGAAAGAAAGCAAATTGGATGGGTAAATGAGATGCCCAACATACAATGGTCATACAGAACAACAGTGTGTGAACCCACTAGAGAATCACCATACTGGATAGTTTATGGTCACGAAGTAGGACTAACATTTGAAATCGGTAACTCAAGCCTTAGAGTGGAAAGGTACAATGAAGGTGATAATCAAGAAGTGATGATATTAGATTTGGATGAACTTGAGGAGAAAAGGAAACATGCAACGATCATAGAAGCAAACTATAAGGAGAAGATGGCCTGATCATATAATGAGAAAGTCAAAGACACACAGTTTTGAGATGGAAATCTTGTGTTGCGAAAGAATGAGGTAAGTATGGCAGAAGAGAAAGGAAAACTATGCCCAAAATGGGAAAGCCCGTACAGGATAACTAAAGCACACCGATCTAATTACTACGTCCTAGAATGGTTGGATGGCAGCAACGTCCCGAACACTTGGCATGTGATCAACCTAAGGAAGCTCTATGTTTATATCCTTAGTAGGTGATAGAACGAGCTCGATTGTACAAGATCCATGATATGATCATTGGCGTCCTTTTCATTGTTAGTATCATCATTTGATTTCCAGCGCAATATTATTGCAACCGTACATAATCAATATCGTCTTTTGGGGAAAATCTTCCATAGTATTGTTCATTTACGTTTTATGCAAAGTACATAATAACACTAGAAAAAAGTAGTAAACCATGGCACATCTCAAGGAGAACCAAATATCATATCTTGCAATCACAAACAAGTAAAATTGCACAATCGCAACACAACTACATATATTGTCAAAGTACAAATAACAAAATTAGAAAAGCGACAAAAACAAGTAATAAATCTTGCGGCTTCGCAACCTCAATTTTTCAAGCTAGATATCTTGAAAATTAAATGGCTCACGTACCTACAAAAAATAGCAACAAAAGAAAGATATAGATCTTACCGGGTATGCACAATATAAGTTTACAACCCTCACGGCTAGTGGAACCATGAGGCTATGCGGAAAGGGCCTGGATTTTATCTTTATAGTTAACACAAGCTTGTTCAAGATGATGCACTCAAGAGTGAAGGCAGACACACTTAGCACAAAGGTAGTCATTATGACTACGCAAGTGGGTAATCACAGCGAACTGTTCATCAAATCTACCTTGTCATCTTGCAGAATATGTAGAAAGATTATTGCAATCATCCTGCTTCTTCTTCAGTTGATCCAATAACTGGTCAGTACAAGAACACTTATCTATAATCAAGGTCTTCTGATGATCTTCACGTGCTTTTTTCGATAAAAAATTATTTGCTTCTTCTTGCTGACCAATCATTTTAACCAAGCTTAGCTGTTATCACTGAATAAGGTTATTTGTTCGATGCAGAATCCTTTCAACTAACGAATATAGTCTTGTGACTCTCTTATGGTATTTTTCCATCCAACCTCCAGATCATTGATGCTCAGTAGCATATATTTGAGTTTAATATGATAGCTCCCACTCCTGGACGCTATTGGGAAGGCTGAGCGTACGCACGTACATACCAATAGATTCGAGATCAACTAAGCTAAAAATAATATCCTTGTCCAAGGATTCAATACTGTATCCCTAAAGAACAAATTTACTACAAGGGAAATTCATAGAAGGATATTGAGATGATGAAGAGATAGAGACGTGCCATCCAAGATATAATGGAATAGATTCCAAAGCAGGACTCCCAACACTTGGAAAACGATCACCAGAAAGCAGCTCAAGATATTCGTTTGATAGGGATTTAGTGGATTCATCCAGCCTAATAGGGCAGCAATAATTGGAGGATATAAACTGAGGTTGGTGCTAAAAAAACACTAGATCCCAATTAGTTAAGAAGGTTTAAAAACTTATGGACGATCAAAATATCAAAACCCTGCATGTGAATAAATATGAGGAAAAAGTACTAAATTAGAATTGATATGCCGAATTCAAATATAAGGTAGTATATATAGTACATAAATACATCAAAGTACCATTATATATTATAGATAAAAGTGGTCTTAAACTAAGCCATAAGCCTAAGATTAACTAACATTAGAAGGAGGAGTGGACGCATCCTGGACAACAAGAGCGTTTACTTCCCTGTTCGCAGTTTGAGCAGGACCCTTCACATTTGCATTGACCTCTAGGTTAGAAGAGGGCTTGGGATTAGGAGAGCCAAATGGAAGGCTGTCAAGATAATCAACTTGACACTCTTGCAGCTCAAAAATAAAAGGCAATGAGCGGAGACCAGAAAGATGCGTCAATAAGGTATAAGGATGCCCACCATTAGAAATATTTTTCATAAATTCAGCACGAAGCACATTCTTTTGTTTTTCCAACACCCCATCACACTAAGATAATGAGGGAAATCCCTTTTCTTTCAGAGCAGGATGCCCTTCCGCAGCTCCACCAAAGCCTGGAAAAAACCAACATTGCGAGCAGAACTTGAAACTTCTTCAAAAAGGTTGAAGAAGGACTTCATTTTGAAAAGTCGATCAGCAAGAACTTGGGGATAGCTGGGTGAAGAAGGACCTTTGTTCCGAATCGCCTCCAACTCAGAGCGGAGCTTATTGGCTTCTTCTTCAGCAACTTGTGCACGTTTCTCAACAACTTCAAATGAAACCTTCATAGCCTTACACTCTTTCTCGTTAACCTTATACTTATTTAACACTTAACTTTCATCCTCGGAAAATTTGGAAACTCGCTCACCAACAAGGTAGAGACTCTCACCAATCTTATAACATCGCCATAATAAGACAAAAAGTGATATAATAGTTATATATTGCAAGAAGAGTATTTCAAATCTATGGTGAACATACCACGACCATCGATTCATGCAGACAGAGTTTAGAAAGAGTAGATGGAATAGTCCCTTCTGTAAAAAAATTACTACTTCGCAGCAGAGGCTTAGAACAAGACTGACTAGTGTAACCTCTTTTCTCAGGGGACCCCAAGGCAGCCAACGAACCACCCCTTTGTTTCTTTCTCATTCTTTATTTAGCAGCAACATCAACGTCATCTATAGAAACCTCCTCCCCTTCTGGTACCTTACCTTTAATAGGTATTCATTAAGAATTCTCTTGAGTGAGATTCTCCTGAGAGATATCATCAGCAATAGTGTTCTATGGTTGGACAGGTAAGGTTTTCATCTATTCAGGTTCATTATCAGGAATAAATGACATGTTAATGGGACACCCAACTAGATCCATACCTTTGTTTCAACATACAGCAGAAGTAAGGCGAATGCACAAACATAGGTGAGCAATACGAAAAATAAGGGATAAAAATAATGCATATGACATAGGGAAGCCAAAAGATAGCTCTCAAATTCAGCATGGCAAAGACCTATCGAGTGTCTACTGAGTTTTAAGACAACCTCGGAATTAGTAGTAAGACAAACCCCCGGCTTGGGAAGCTTTGGCTTAGGAACATTATACTTCCAAGCCGGAAGATATGTTCACACTTAAGATCTAGTTTCCCATAAAAAAATTGCGCCGCAAACCGCAATTACTAGGAAACCCACTAACTAACTCAACAGTGGGTATGACAAGATAAAAAGTGAATTTGTTAGATGAGTTTTTCACCTTACGAAGCTGATATAAGTTATGGAATAAGTAAACTGAAAAAGGAACATTGGTTTGGGTACACACATAGTGGAAACCCACCATGAAACTGAGAGAATGTGATTCGATAATAGAGTAAATCTATGGCGTGCTGGGATAGAGGAAAAGAAACACCAAATTTTAGATAATCTAAATAGCAGGATATATAGCCAACAAAAGAAGTGTGAACACTATCAGAACTTAGAGGAGCTTTGAGATCAAGTGAAGACATGAAAGGAAAATTAGCTTTTATGTTTTCCAAGCATTCGTCGGACAAAATTTTATTAATGGCAGAAGAATCGGTGGGCTGATTAGAATCCTCCCCACAGTTAACATCATCAACTTGGACATCCTCTATGGGAGAATCAGTAATACTAGAGGTAGACATTTGAGCAGAAACAACTCTTAAAAGTTAAGATAAAAACCTACTAATTAGAGCAACAAAATACAGACAGCATATTCCGAAAAAGGTTTTAAAAAAAAGCACAAAAAACACGTCGGAGAAGACAATCGGAGAATTCCCTGCCAAACAAGAACAATAAAATTTGTAGAATGGATACACCACACAGACTCACAATCATGTAAAATGTTTGAGAAAGTGAAAGAAGAGTAAAGATAGAAACTTACAGTTTGAGAAGGCGGAGAACGACGGTGCATAGGAACAATAAGAAGGGAAAGGGAAGATGAAAGACTGAGACGTTTGAGGAATCAATAAAGCCTAATATTTAAATTAAGACACAGAAACATCAAGATAGGGAGTTAAATCAGGTGGAAACACAATGATGGGATTCTGACAAAAGGTAAGTTATCTTTTGCGGAATACGAGAAGGAAGCGGTATATGAATAGGTGATACACTGAATAATGACAGAGTTAAATCAGTAAATTCTAAGCACTTATAAGGGAAGAAAATATAACTTCAAGTGAGAAAAATTCAATAACTAGCCAAAAATATTGTATGAGGAGAGAATCTCAGCTTAAGGAAAAAAATTGTAACAGCTAAGACTATCAGAAGTCTAAAACATGTATTATAAATTCAAATTCAATAACTAGGCATACCAAAAAATTGTTAAGTATAGCCAAGAAGCACTCAACACTTCGCAAAGACAATATCAGTTACTGTAATGGTGAACATATTATTACAGTTTAGGAAATAAATAGAACAACAGTTCGCACACATTCAACAAACATTGTCATCGTTTCGTGTCTCATGAACTTCATGGATAGGGGGGCTTATGGTGTATACATACCCTAAAATAGAATATCTTAGCCCTAAGTCCTAGCCCAAGACTTAGCCATGAACCGACAAAGGCGGGGTCATGTCCAAGAAGACTCAGCCACGAAACAAGAAAGGTGGAGTCATGTCCAAGAGGACTCATCCACAAATAGATAAAGATTGAGTCACGTCTAAGAACTTAGTCACGAACCGAAATTATAGCAACAACGATGCAACCCACTATCTGAAATTCTAGCAATGTGAAACCATGATTGTTGTTTACTATAAATACAAGGAGAGAAACTCTGGCTCAGGTAAGTAACAGTAGACTGAGAAATTCCAATTCTCTAAAGGAAAGTATTGACTTAATCGTCAAAACTCTTTCTCTGGAATCACTTCTGAAACCTTTCTTGAAGGTTCTCTCTTATTGTACGGTGATCACCAATTATCTTGCTTGATTGGTAATACCTCATCAGGTTGGGAGTTTATTTTTGTGAATTATTTACTAATTTTGTTAACTTGTGGTGCTTTTTACGTTTCACTTCGAAATTTATACTCAATAATGCATGAATATCCATTAATGGCTCTGGTGTACAGAATTTTATGTTAATTGATGTGAAACGGTATTCCTAGCAATGTTTTACGATAGAAATATTTTTTCAATCACGAAATCCTGAAGAACAAATGCGTGCAAATGTTCAACGACGATTGTTTTCGTGTATCAAGTAATGAACAACGACGGTTTTGAAACAACCACCGTTGAATATTATAAATAGCATTTGTTCACGATGATACTAAGTTCCGATACCAAAACGAACATCAGTTATGAAATCTAAGTTTTCAAGTTGTGCAATCATAATCCATGTCAACTACTTAGCATTCATTCAAGCATTTAATCTAGGAATCGTGTGTTTTTATAAATTAATTTTCAAAATCTTAAACCTAGACATGTTTTAGGTCCACATTCATAAATAAATTGGATTTTTCTAAAAAAAAGTGAATTTGTTGACAAGAATTTATGTCCTACAACTTTTATCAACTATTGAAAGGTGCATATTGGATCTCAGAACTGTAATTACCCTCCTTGTCGACGTTCCATGTAAAAAATCCTTCAATTTCTTAACCACTCCCGATAAGTCTTCCTTATGAAATTCTAATTCATCCATAAACAATATTGATCGATAAAAAATTGTTAATGTTCATTATTTTGAGCCATCACAATTTGTTTTTTTACAATGTCAGGTTCAAGTTCTAGGCCTACTTTTATGAAAGTGTTTAAACCGGCGACAAACTCGACAGATTTCAATTTTTTGTCACGTTTCAGGGAGATAATCCTGCGTGGGTCTAAAATGGCTATTGGGGAATAAAGGGAGTAGCTTTCGTGTGAAAGCATGCTAAAGTTTTTTATGGGTAGGAATGGTCTCTTCATAATCCGTAGTTGGTTTGATTTTGTGTGTCGATATGACTAAAAGGGAAATGAGAACTTGTACTTTCAGTATATATGTGATAACACATTAAAATTGAAATTTTAAGGCATGTGCCACCTTCGCGTTCACCATTTGGCATTCTTTGGTAGTTCGTTTAGTTAAATGATTGTTTTGATTACGATTCAAATATATGTGACATGTTATCGTATGACCTCATATTCCTAAAGAGTTCCAAAATCAAAAATCCATCTGCACTAAAATTATGCTTTTTGACAGATCTTCAAATTCCATAACCCTGGTCGTATTAATTTTTTAAAGTTTGTTTTGAATCTGATACTTCACAACTTTAAACACAAAAATGTCTTCGGATACGGAATTTAAGGTGTTTGGTTGCTTTGGTTATGTGTTACTACAGTCCGAATCTAGAAGTATTATTTGAAACTATAGCAACTTACCCAATGCTTAAAAAATTCAAGGGGGCGAAAACCAACATATGACAGAAATGACTATTAGTGCAGAAACTTCCATTGTTTGGAACGTATCATTTAAAAATAAAAAAATTCATAAAAAATTAGCATTCCACACATGGCAACATTATCAACAATCTAGAAGTCAAAATCTAATTGGATGACCTAGATTGTTATCCTTGGCCTTCTCTATCTACACGCCTAGTTACCCTTACAACTTTCATGGTTTCATATGTCGTCTTCCTCTACTATATTATCTTCTTCATCTTCTCTTTCAGATTTTTTGTACATGTCTAGTATTAATGAGTTTTCATCTTCTTCACCTGTGGTTTTGTTGGAAGATGTAAAGAAAATGAAAAAAAATATATATACACTAAAAAATGAAATTCACCTTCATTTTGTATTCCATCCTTCTATTTTTTCTGATTACCTTGTCCGACCATTTCCTATTTAATATTTTCTGCATATTGTTTTCAAAGAATTTCTCGTCCTACACTTTAGGAGGCCCTTCTTCGCTCCTGAAGGAAAACTTGTTATGTGATGTGCATATTTATGCATGCATTAACCAATGCATTCGGCATATTTATCATCATTTTTTCTTTGGTTGATTGCTAGTTTTAGTTAGTTTTACATAACAAAGGGTTTAGATGAACATTATTGGTTTTCTTGTCTAAATCCCAAGTTTTGTAGACTTAATTGAAGCTAATGGACACTTTGTATTGACAAGCACCAAGATTATTCTTCGTGATCTTACAAGTAGGTTCCTCATGAGTACTTTTTCATCATCATTTTGTAGAACATATTTGAAGGCCATTTGCAAGAATGGTAAAAGATGTCGAAGGCCATTTTGAAGATGGTAGTAGATTGAAAGCCACGGACTCCAAAGCATGGTAGTGGATGGATTTGAGCCCGGAAAAAGAGGATTTGAAGTTTAAGAAGGCCAAGAACGAAAGACAGAGAAGCGGAGGAATTGTAATCTGAGAGTTGCACGGATTTCTAGGAATGAACCGAGAAGATTCAGCATTTGTGGGTGGCACCATAGATTCTTCTACTCGAGCAATATAAAACAGACTAAAAGAACTCTCAAATCAAATAAGCGATTCATCTGTAGAGGTGCAAAAATTAGCGACCAGCCGACCATCCGACCGGCACAATCCATGCACAGATCCTACAGCAGTCATGCATGACCCATGCAAATTTTACACAGACCGTGAAAATTTTACATGGAATGTGCACTTTCGTGCGTGCCACTACACCAATGCTTCAAAATCACTCTCAAACAGCTGAGTATGGGCGCAGACCGTCCCTTTTTGCACAGACCGCATCGTTTCAAGTTCCAAAAGTGAATACCAGTCTGCATGGTGTGAAAAATAGCATGGACCTTGCCATTTTATAAAAATTAATTCTTCTAGGCACGGAGCACGAAAAATTAGAAGTTCAAGACCAGCACCAACTAACGGCTCGTGTCGGTTATTGCATCCCGCGCAAGCACTAGGCTGCACGGACCGTGCAAGACCGTGTGGCCTGCACCAGCACGTGGCTGCACGGACCGTTCAAGTTCGTGAGGCCCGCCCTGCACAAGACTGCATAGACCGTGTCGTAGAACATAGACTGTTTTGCACGATCCTGTACGGACCATGTCGTTTGCCACTGGCCGCGCAAACTGCGGTTGCTAGGGTTTTTTGGCCTATTTTGGGCCTTTTCAAATCCCAATTCCCTACTTCTATATATAGGAGCATTTAGTCTTCTAAGGTTCACTAAGTAGGCATAATGTAACTTTTATTTTAAGAGTAGGTAGAAAGGAAGAGGAGAATTCTCTCTCTCTAGAGTTATTCTTCTCCTTCCTTCTCTTTTCTTTCACTTATTTTCCTAGATCCATGGCACACATGAGGTCATCGTCGTACCTCTCAAATGTACTATTTTTAAGCACTAAAGTGCTCCTAACTATAATTAAGTAGACAATGGTAACTCGGGGTCGTCCACGGATAAAAGAGTTTTTTCTAAGCGTTTACTCATATAATGGTAAATACTACCCTTGATATAAATATATGCATACATATAAAAGCTTGTAAAGAGGGGGGTTTTGGGTTGGTTTTTCTAAGTTATCAATTTAAGGACAAGTTAAACTAGCAAACCATGTAAATCTACTAAATAAGCAACAACTACTAAGAAGAGTTTAAACACAAATTACGGGATCTTGGGTGCAATTGATTTCTACTTCCAAGCCGCTTATCTATCATTAACCATATAACCTATTCAATACTTTTACTACTTGTTGTGAAGATAAATCTTCTACCCTTCTTTGGTAGTAGTTTACAAGAGTGATTTCAACACCTCTTGCTAAACCTCACTAATGACCCCTTTAGTCGTTAAACGCCTAAAAGTATCCCATTAATGGAATTAAGTACAAAAAATCAACAAGTTTGGTACCACTTATAAACACTACATTGTGCAAAGAATTGAACCAATTCATGCATTCATACAAGATTAGTCAAGAATACTCAATGTTCATAAACCACTCTTATTTGCTAAACAAAACAAACATAACAAAGAATTCGACATTATCACATTTATCTAACATTCATCAAATCATCAACCATATTAGAAGCCCTAATTCATGCCTTTGGATTTCATATCAAAAGAAAGGAGAATTAGATACTTTCTCCAAACCCTAACACATAAGCATACAAGCAATTCATATACTCAAACTTCCAATACCATTAATGTATTCAACAATCAAATTCAAGCAAATAAATACATAATAATAAAGCATTAAATAGCTTACATATAGATCTCAAGACATGTGCTTGAAAGCCTTAATCAATTGCTCCCAAGATTAAGTTTAGCTACTAGAGTTCATACTAAACAACAATAGAAATTCAAACATGAATTCAAGATAAAACAAAGATGGAAAAGATGAAAAACTAGGGTTTAAGGGTTGTAGAATTAGGAGAAGAAGAAGATAGGAGAAGGAGAAAATTAGAGAGTATTTATAGTACAAAAAGTACAAAAAGTATATCTGGGCCGAGGACCGTCGCGACTCGCGACGGGCAAAGTAATCTGCCTTCACATGTTGTCTTCTTTTGGTCTAAGTGTAGTTGTCTCCTCTTCCCTTCTTAGGATATTCAATGTCTTCATTATCTTCAAAATGTAGTCTCCATGGTCTTCAAATCTTCAAACCATTACCTTGTCTCACAAAATCTTTATTAAAAGTGATAACAGCGATAAAATCGCTCTTAACTCTAGTAATAGAATTTCAAGGTAAAATGGAGTATCCAAAGCACAAAAGCATACCAAAATAAGTACAAAAGATCCCAAAATGATCATATAATATGGACATATCATCACCTAACTCAATATTTTCCATGGATCTATTTCTTAGGGAGTATTTAATTAACCTGGGGATCATATTTGAATTCATGCATTAAAGCTTATTTTTTGAGATTTCTTAGATCTACCTATTTATATGTGTTTTGTGATTATTGTGTTGGCTTGTTCTTCATGTTCTCGTGAATTGCATGATTGTCACACTTAGTTAGCATGCACCGTAGTCTACTTTTTTTTATTGTTGCACTATTTATACCCCCGGGGGAAGGAAAACTAGATGCGCTTGGGGTAACGATGAGTCCGGATCCACGTGGGTATGTGCACGTAGGTTGCCGAGTTAACGTTACGATCGACCACGCACTAGTAAGCTGGTGAGTTGGTTCAAAGGGTTACGAGTAGAGATAGCTAAAGTAGAAAACTAGGATTCTCTTTGTGATCCTACAGTCATCGATAAAATGTCTACTTCCTTTGCCTCTATAGGCCTAGGGGTAGAGCATTCGTAGTGTTCCGCTTGGAACTTAATCTCAAGCGAGAAAATCATACTTATGCAATGAGCCATAGCCGTTATTGCACTGCCCTAGTTGCGGAGTCAAAACCGATGGAAGATTTTATATGCACACCCTTAGATGACAGATACGGGGAAGTTTTGACCATCGCCCGCACTACATGTCACAAACACTAGAATAGGTTCATTATTCTTGCATGTGATGAAATCAAGGATCGAAATGATATTTATAATGTTACGCAAATATTCCCCAAGTGCTAGTTTATATAGTTTATTCTCGCGATCAATTGCATGTTAGTAGTTGTTAGAAAACCCCTCTTCCCCAATGTCTGTTTTACCAACACTGATTATTCCTAACACGTGATCGGATTGACAATCCGATCACGGTTGTGTGTAGTTGATTATTAGAATCCTAACATCTCTGTAGACGACCCCGATACTTGCCACTATCTACCAATTTTGCTAGTATAGTAGTCAAAACGGGAGAAACATTACAAATCTCTATCTTTGATTTCACTTAGCCTCCTTTCAGTTTAATTGGTGGATCTCCCATGATTTATTAGCTATGCCGGGAGAGGGTGGGTCATTATGCAACTTCAGGTATTTGAAAATGAGGAACTCATATGAGATCTTGATCACCTTCTTCGTCAAATGTGCGATGGATACCAACATGCTTTTGACAATGGTCTAGCTGGGATTAATATTCACATTCTTCATGAAATAGTAGAGCGACATAATTGTGATGACTGTGGGCTCGCTGATACGAACTCTTGCCGACACCAAACTCCTCGCCACCATCTCGTGCAGAATCCTTTGCTCTATTCACTAGTGCGGGATGGGGTAATTAAATGTGGTGAAAGGAGTACATGGACGATATTTACAAACCATCGTCCCTGGCACCATCGCAGATCCAACCCCTTTATTGTATGACAATGCCATTGCCGTCCTTGGAAATTATGTAGCACAACGTTTCTAAACATCAACCTAATCCTAATAGGATTACATATTGAAAAGATGTACAAATATGACAAAAATAGAATTTTGGAATAGCTTATGTCCAATGGAAAAAAATGCATACCAACAGGTATAATTCTATTAGCATATATGTCATTTCTTCTTGGTTTAGCTTTACTGATTTTTAACTAACCATTATAAAGTATTCTAATTAATTATGTAACTGCTCTTGATGGATCTTTCTAATACCAAAACTATGCTCTCTGCATTTTGGATTATTTTAATCCATCAAATAGTGGTGTTGTTGCAGGTGGCCCCACTATCATATTTCTTTGATTTTTAGCCACAAATGAAGGACATCAATACAAAATGACAAGGAAATACTAAAGTTTGGTCTTACAAAGTGAAGAAAATATCGATGTAAGAATGATTTTAGAAGAATATTTTCGCAGAGTTGTTGTTACCATCAACACGATAACGTCACATAGAAAAGAAAACAAGCTTTCTGAAACCAGTGCATTAGCTTAAACAAAAGGATTTTATGCACCAATTGTACGTGATCCTGATCGTGCAAAGACAAAGACTCGCCAATTTCGATGGAACTTTCTCACCCACAACAATCTCACCTCTATTCAACTTGTACCGAGACTCGCCACATACCCTACAAGTTTCTCGATCTTTATCTACACTCCTCCTATACAATATACAATCATTTGGGCATGCATGAATTTTTTGCAATTCCAATCCCATCGGGCATAGAATTTTTTCGCCGCATACAACCTATCAGCCATTACATTACCTTCGGGTAGCAAATCCCTAAACAACTCGAGAGCCACAATCCATCGACTTATCAGTCTATCCAAATTTCTCCTTCAAATTCATTATCTGCAAAAGTCACACTCAAAATCGATTGTTTCAAACCATTGTACAAAGGTGTCCCTTTATCGTCAATCAAAGCTTGTAACGACTCTGGTTTACCTTTGAACTCCCTTGCAATATCTTCCACCATTTCATCAAACTGCACATTGCCATCTAATTCATCTCCCACCTTCATGTCCTTTAATTCAATCATATGAGAGGCTTCCCCAACTTCCCCATGTCATACCCAACGAGTGTAGCTTGTTTGGAACCCTCTCATTATGAGATGTTCCCCCAACTTCTTCCACTCTCAATAAACATCATTTCTAGAATCCTTGCATGGGCATCGCTTTCACTCCACACCATTTTTGAGAAGCAACTTCAAATGCTAAATAAATAACTAATTCAACCAATGGCATGTACTCGGGTGATTTTCTAAAATCATTACCAGTGTGTTCATCTCGATCCATTATGCTAAAAGTCAATTACAATGCAACCCATGAGGATATAATCAACAATTCTCATAACCCTAGCTAATCTCAAACCCTAATTGAACATGTATATATAAAACATTAAATACATCTTGTAATATATATTTCAAGATTTTAAAGTATATATTTTGGATAAAACTAACCTTCTTTAACGTCAAATGATGCACTTTCAAGTATAAAATCACTTCTTTGTTAATGGTAAAGAAAATGGAGCTTTTCCTTGAAATTTTTAGGATTTTGGAGAATTTAATGATTTGGGGCAGTTTTATTTCTTATACATCATCGTTTACAAACTTCGAAACGGGTTTCAAATCATTTACAGCACAAGAAAATCATTACCGAGCTCGGAAACAAGACACAGATGTTTTCCAAAATCGAAAATTGGATCGGCACTATGTAACAGGTAACAACTGTGTTTTACAAGCTCGGAAATGACTTTGGATCTCTCTTCCGAGTTTGGAAGAGATAATTTGGAAAGGTTATTTGGTATAACCGCCTTTAATTAGCATTATTCAAAGGCAGTTCTTACCTAATTAAGGACGGTTATTAATGAACTACCTTAAATTGCGGTTTAGCCGCCTTTAATTTCATAGCAGGGGTCCAATGGACAGTTTCTGAGTTCGAAAGATCTTTTTCAACGCGGTTAAAAGAGGATTTTTAATAACCGTCTTCCATTTCCGCATTTGATAAAGGCTCTATACTAGTGCATGTGCAGGCAGGTGGTGAGCGTTCGCAATGCATGACCTTGATGGTATGGATAGAGGTGGTTCTCGCCAGGGAATATGGTCATCGGTGGATCGTTCACCAGGCCCTACCCAATAGTAGAGGCATATGAAGCATTTGCTTCAAGCCCAAAATTTGGCCATATTTTAGGGGCCCATTTTTCTTTACAAAAACTCCCATATATATAATGATAAATGATAATAAAACAAAAGAAAAGTTAATATATCACTACTTTGAAGAAAGAAACCAAAAGACTTTCGTCTTCTCCTTTGCGGCGCAATAGCTCCTTTCCATCTTCTCCTTCTGGTTTGGTCTGCTCTGTTTTATTTTTCAACACACTTTCTTCTGAGGGTTTGGTCAATCCTCGCCTTCTGGTCTTCTTCTTCACGAAATTTCATTTATGCCGACGTTGTTATTGGAGAATTTCTGGTTAGTATCAATCTTCAAACTTTTTAATGTTTTGTTGGATTTATACTTCAATTTGTTGTGTATTTGAATTGCAAATTTTATAATTTTTCTGATTTGTTGTAAATTTGATATTTAATTTTTCCTTTTTCCAATTGGATTGCTATGCCTCTGCTTTGATTTTTAGGGTCGGTTTGCACCTCTTTTTGCCCCCCAAGTACAAGGGGCATATTTACTAGGCAAAAGGTATGTTCTTTGTCTTTGTAGATAAAATATTGTATTTTTATATTTTTAAATATTTAAGTATTTATATTATTTTATAATTAATTATTTAATATTGATTATACGTGAGACCCCTTTTACATTATTTGCTTCAGGCCTAAAACATTTTAGGGCCGGCCCTGTCGTTCGCACAGCCTTGATGGTATGGCTCGATTGACCAAATACTCGCAAAAGAGGATGGTGGCTCTCGGAGGGCCACTGAACATGCTAGTGAAGATGGGCATTCTAGCGAGTTGATCGAGGTGTCTCCGTCGGTTTGCGCTCCGCCCAGCTCCGACATCGATTTGAGGTTCGTTCGTTGACTCGCCGCTAAAGGAAGTTACTGGTATAGACTCATATTCACGACTCACCGCTTAGTTGAAGTCGCGACTCGTGTAAACTCGCGACTCGTTGGCTTGACTCACTGAGTTGGCTGGATAGACGCTCTTTCTTGACTTGCTGAGTCGAATTTCCATTCTAGCTCGAACTACACCATACAAACTGGTTTTGCTTCTTTTTCTATTTTCTTAGTACTCCAAGGGCGTCTATGTGGAGGTTAGGTTGTATGACCCAGCTTTGTGCTCCAGAACTGTTGTCACCCGGCTGTGCTCCCCATGAGTGGTTTGGTGGACATCTCTCTCTATGGGCGTTTTGGACTGACCGAACACTGTTGTCGGGAAAACAATAGTTTGTTCTCTGGGTATGTTCTCCCCCCTAAAATGGGAAGATATTTTCTCTGGTATCATTTGAAAAAAATGGTTTATTCTATGGATAGTAGACTTTCTTAGCTGGTTTGTGCAGATGCGTTTGAGCTGGTTTGTGTATAGGTTTGCTTGAGCAGCATCAGTTAGAGCTGCGTGGGGGATTTGATGTCGAATCCCCACGGACGGCGTCAATGTTAATGTCATAGTATTTTGTAATAGGCTTGGCTTCTAGTTGATAAAGTTTGGTTGATGGAGATGGTTCGAATCAGCTCTCTTCCGGTGATGATTTTGGATTGGGAACACCTATAAAATAGCATTGGTTACAAAGGGTGGGGCGGCCTGCTCTGATACCCAAATCTGATATGGAAATGGGTTATAGGAAAAAAGTGCTATAGTGTAATAGGGGCTCAGGAGTTAACCTGTCTTTCTGATAGCTTTTGGCCATCTTTTATACCTTTGAGGGCATAAGTCTTCTTTAGGTCAAGCCACTGGACCTTTGGCCATGAAGTGGAGATAAGGGCTTACATATTCATATCTTACCTTTCTGTATGTAATTTTCTTTTTACCATTTAATAGTAATAATAATATTAAAATTTAATATCTTAAATTAACCTTAACATCTAGAGATCTCACACAAAATTATTCACATTCATATGTTATAAATAGTAGAGTATGTTGGGCTCTTAAAAGACCATCTTTTCATAAATTATGGAAAGACCATGTACAATTTTACCATAAAAAGATGAAAATTTCCTGAGTTAAAACAAGTGAAATCCAGGTCAAATTTTGGTTATAAGCTATTTGGGTAAACTCACACGCATATTTGAGTTTTGGTTATAAGCATTACATAGAATAAAACATGAATATCATGTTTTATTCTAAATATGTAAGGTTTCTAATCAAAATTTAAATGTTTTACTTGCAGTTGATGTCGAGTATAAACCCTTAATATGATACATATTTAGAGTAAAACAAGTTATTTATGTGTTTTATAAAAAAAAATGTAGGGTTTCTAATCAAAATTTAAATGTTTTGCTTACGGTTGGTGAGGCTTGAATTTTGGAGTAGCTTGGGGTGTTTAACTAATTTCCGCAACCAAAATTGTGATTTCAGTGGAATGAAATTCCAATTCAGTCAGCAAGAGATTACACGTAATTACGTTGTCATTTCTGCAAAAAAGCTTGATTTGGACAATCTAATTTAAGCGCACCACTTGCCAAAAAGAACAGAAAAACATAAATTAGCTTTAATTCACAATTGACAATGCTGCTGATGGGAAAAGACCACTAATTACTGATACAATCCAAATGTGCACCGTAACGGCAGCCGGAGCAGCGATACAACCAGCGACCATTCTCAACCGGCCCCCGACAAACAAAGCAATAAACCAAGTCCTCCGCCTTCTGCTTCCCCTTCGCATCCCCTCTCGCCGCCGGTGACGACGACGAGTACAGGAGCACAAAAGGGTGCTCGTGATCCTCCCGCCGCTCAACCTCCGGCAAGGAGGCGCACTCCACGTGGAGACCGAACTTGCAGGCGGTGCAGTGGTACGTGAAGCCGTGGCCAACATCGCCGCAGGCGCTGCAGGTGAACTCGCCGGCGGGGTACGGCGGGTGGAAGTGGAGAGAGAGGCGGTGCTTGGGGTGGGAGTCGTGCTTGAGCTCCCTGGGGAGATCGAGGCAGGAGTCGTGGAGGATGAAGTCGCATGTTGGCTTGGTGCAGCGGTAGGCTCCGGCGCCGGCGCCGGAGACGAGATGCAGCTCGCAGCCGGAGCATATGAGGCCGTCTTTTTGTTGGACGTCGAGGAGAGGCTCTAGCGGATGGCGGTGGCTGAAATGAGAGATCTGGATCGGCGGTGAATCCATCTTGTCAATTATGTTCCGTAACCGTTCTGTTACTGGAATAATTTCTGTTACGTAGAACAAGATTATGATATGTATTTGAGGAGGGAGAAGGAGGATTGTTTATTTATTTTTTATTTTTTAGAAAGGAAGGAAAAAGAAACTCCGCGTTGATAAAGTATTGTACGAGTAAACTTCTTTATCTACAAAGTCGTTTTCAAAGAATTCCTTAGTTAATATCAATTGTTCTCCAACCAAATCAATCGTTTCCCTTTTTTCAAGCTCAAATTTAAATCAATGGATATAATGATGGGAAAAGAGCAGATTTCATTTAATCATCAACGTCGTGAATTTTCTATAAAAAGAACAAGATTAGACAACTCATTGCGTGTTGTTAATTAGCATGTATTAAGCAATTTTATATTGAAAATTTGAAATATGCAAAAAAAAAAAAAGTCTCAAACTTGTAACCTGTGTCCCATGGCAGAACTATTATCGTCGATTATAAAAAATAAATAATAATAATTCTGTGTGACAATTTTTTGTATATGGGTAAGCAAGGGTCAAAGAAATGGGAAGCCAACATGATTATTCTTAGCTGGCGTAACAAAATGATGCATGTGCTGCGTAATTGGTGCCCACTATAGCGTTAATTAACAGTTCACTTACCCCTATTATTATTAAATCATATTTATTTTTATTTATTTATTTATTTGAAAATTATTATTAAATCATATTAGATAGGAAGAGTGGTTGTTCGTCTCTTGATTTATGAATTTTTTCGATTTCTTATGTGTTAATATTAAATTTCGCGAAAGACTCTATTTCCATAAATCATGGAAATACGGTCTTCATACAAGTCATTGCAAGATTAAGGTTTAAATTAAAAATTAGATAAATGAAGATAAAATTTTTGAGATAAGTGAATCGCATCATAAACTTTATAACTAATACACGTTGCATAACTAATTTTTAATATTTCAACTAAAACCTTTTACATTTCATTATATTAATCTAACTCTGTCTTTACATGAACTTATGAAAAGATGGTTTTTCCCAAAATTTTGTCATTGTTATTCATCTAATTTAAACTTGTGAAATTAAATATGTTAAAAAAAATAATAGTAATGATAAAATAGATTAATTAAATTTTTGTTAAATTGAAAATAGAGGATCTAAAAATGGTTGCAAATTACTTTATGCGTTGATGCAATTTATACGAGTAATAATGTTATTTTTATTGTAAATAATAAAATAATAATAATATTTTGGGTAAAGGGCATTTAACCCTTTATTTTGGTTAAAATTGTCAATATAAAATTTTGAAAATGTAAATCGAATTCTATGATTTGGAGCAATGATGCCGATATATGCAAATTGCAATATTTCGGCATTAGAGTAAAGGAAATTCAGGCGTTGAATTGATATTAAAAGACAAAAACTCCCCTAAGATTAAAACTAAAAATTAATGACCATTATAATGCCGGGCTTCATCTTCAAACTAGCCGCCGATTGCCACCGATCCATTGCCGATCACCGCCGGCCGAGTTAGATCAGCACTTTTATTAAAATGACAGGTCAAATCAGCATTTTAGTAAAAACACAAGGTTAAATCAACACTTATGTAAAAAATATGGGTTCAGATCAACACTATCATTAAATTCAGTACTAAACAAACTTATTATACTTAGTACTAAACAACAATAAACATGAACTCCGAACTGGATAATTTCATTAGTTTTTTTCCACTTGCATGTTTCTTCTTTTAAAAGAATTCAGTGTGTTCTAAATCTTGTACAAGAATGGATAGCCTATATTTTCTCTCTTTGTAATCGACAGTGGAGGGACAACAAATTGTCTTAAAATGAAAATGTACGGGTAAGAGAAGGAAAATAAAACGCATCATTCGCAATGAGTGTCACCAATTTGGATGCCACACATCCGCTCCTTACTTTCAGAAATGGATTCATTATCGTCATCTTGTTCCAATTGAACCTTTCGATTCCGAGATTGTAATGAAAACATATTTATAAGGAGTGGTATCTTCCCAAAAAGATATTTTTTTATGATAGTGTTAATCTGACTCTATATTTTTTACATAAGTTCTGATTTAACCTTGTATTTTTTTTTTGCTAATGTCTAATCTACACCAGTCATTTTAGCAAAAGTGCTTATCCATCCCGGCCACCAGCGGAAACAGGGAGTGCATTTGGGTGAAGGGGGGGGGGGGTTCAGCACTTTTTGGAAATGGTAATATCGCTTTTTCCAGTTTTTTGAATTTATGATTTTTGCAAAGGGGTATAATGGTCATTCTAAAGAATTCGGGCCACAAATTGGTTGTTAGAGTTATACTGGCACTTTTGACCAAAATATAGGGTTAAATTTTTACTTTCAAATTTTACAAAGTTATAATGGCACTTTCAACCAAAAGATGGGGTTAAAATGCCCTTGACCCTAATATTTTAGTTCAACTCAGTGCCGGAATTAAGGGGGGCGAGCCAGTGCGGTCGCCCCCAACCTCCATTTCACTAACCTAATTATGGTTCTGGTCCGGGTCTCCTCAAGGGTCTCCGTTGAGGAAGGCTCGACGGGAAGAGGGAGAACTTCCCGAAAAGGCGTCGGTTTTCAGTTTCTTGGCCATATGATGCCTCTGCGAACTGAGCTTCCTCCTAGAGCCTCCGCCACCCTCTCATCCCCTCCTCGCCGCCACTGCCCTCCTCCTCTCCGAGACCACCCCCACCAACGCACAACCACATCACCACCCTTGAACCCACCCTGAAGGCCTCTTCCTCTACATCGGCTACACGTGGTTCTCCTACGAACGACGGCGCTACCAACGGGGGAAGACGCAAAAATAGGGATGAGAAAGGGAAAAGAAAGAAGATGAGAAAGAAGATGAAAACGACGAAAGAAAAGGGGGATGAGAAAGGGGATGAAAACGGGGACGACGATGACCACTTTTTTTTTAATTTTTAAATCAAGGGAAATTTTTTTTACAAGAATTTGTCCAAACAAATGTTGACTCAAAAGTCAGCATAGTCGAGGGTTATTTTGGCATTTTCGGAAATTGCAGGGTTATATTGGCACTTTCAGCCTAAAGTTAGGGTCATTTTAGCAATTAACTCTAAATAATTACACAAAGTCTTGTTTTATACTGACTAACTTGATGTTTGTTTTTGATGTATTTTTTTAATCATTTAACATCTCCTTTTGTTATCTCTTATAGAAGATTGCTAGATTGAGGGAGGTTTACATCATAAGGGGTTTAGATAATAATTTTTGGTTTTCGTATCTAAATCCTTCATTTTGTAACCTATTTTGAGTCTAATGAATATTTTATCCTTACGAGCATCTAGATTCCATTTTGTGAGCTTAATTTGTATATGGCTCATAAGCACTTCAGAATAGTTTATTGAAGGTCATTTGCAAGAATGGTAGAAGAAGGAAGGTCACTTCCAAAAGTGGTAGAACATAGATTGAAGAAGGAAGGCAAAGCAGCGGAGGAAGAATGGTCCGGGTTTTTTGAGCCAAGTTCTGAGAATGATCCGAGAAGAATTGTTGTCCATGGATAGCATAATTGGATTTGTCTTCGCGGGTACTATAAAAACAACTACATGAAATCCCAAAACGGATAATTGGTTCACCCATAGCGATGGAAATAAGAAGAGGGCAGAAGCACCTTTACGGACCGCGACTTATTCTGCGGCCTGAGAAGACAAATGCAAAATGAGATGTTGGATAGATTGAGCACTGCGGGCCGCAGTATAGCGGACGGATTGGCTTGCTATTATTTCCTCCCTTTTTATACACTCGATAACTCGAGAACTCTCCCAAAAATTATAGTTTGCATTTATTTTTCATCATTTACTCTATGTTTACCATGTATTCTTGCTCATTTTGTTTTTTGATTTTAGTTATCTAGACTAAATACACTCTTGGGAACGATTACTAAGCATTTTTAGTATGTATTTGTGAGATTTGATTTATCCTATTTTGTGCTTTGATTATGAAGTATGTTTTGTGCTTTCTTGTGTTATTAATGCATGATTTATACTAGTATGATCAACTAGTTGATGATTGTGGGTTAATTATTTTCTAGGTTTTCGGTCAAAACTGGAAGTCATTGACTTTTTTTCGATGTGATTGTCGTTAGTTAATGATAGGTTATAATCGGGTTCGACAACTAATTATGATCATTGATTGATGAAATTACTTAGATTTAAGATGAATTTTAAAGGGTTTGACTGATTATCAATTTGGCTCGCTAATAACGACTAGCATGAAGGCTGATTCTCGTAGTCGTTATTAGTAGATATATTTGTGCTATCCTAATGTTTCTTTCTTGTACTATATTGTGTTAGTTGTACTGGGTCTCCGTGTTTATTGCTATTCTCGGGGAAGTCTATGATGTCCATTGTCTAGTGTGACCCGAGGGTGAGGGTCAATATGTGGCGCCGGTTGCCCATTCTAATTATAACCAAAGAGAGGCGAGAAATGTCTTCACTCGAAAGGTGTTGACAAGTTCTCCACGACATGTGATTAATGCATAAAAATAGGATACTTAATCCATGATCAAAGGATGACTAGAAATTTAAATCAATTGCGCATAAGACTCGTTATCATATTAGTTACATCTTTTCGTGCTAGTTGTGATCATAATTACATTTTTTTTGTTCTAATTGTTGGTTAATCTAGTTGTTTAAAGTTGTCAAAGTATTTTCTAAAATCAAAACCCCCCAACTTGGTTACCACACAAGTAGATTGATTACATTGTGTGTTTTTAATTACATTAAACACTCAATAAAATCCATTTTTACTCGTGGACGACCCCGTCTTACCACTAGCTACTATTTAGTATTTATCCATAATTTGAGCCTATAAATATTATGTATGAGAGGTACGACGACAGCCTCCCAAATTTTGATGTCGTTTCCGTGGAAAAGGCGTATTTTATTAAAGTTTTTAGAGTAGTTCTTTGTATGTTTTGTGTTTTGTTGTTTTCTTTATTTGGTGATTGTTACTTGGGATAAGCTTATATTTCTTTGATTCTTTGTTTATGGTCGATGCTCGTACTAATAGACAAGAGTCCTTGCACTACGATCACGATCTTTTGGGTACACTCTGAAGAGCGAGGAGGCTAGCACACTTTGTTAACCAAGGTAATCAACCACCACCCAAAATAGTTACACCAACTATGGCGGATGACACTAGAACCTTGAGGGAGCTCATGGCCCCAACCTGGAGAACCAACCGTTTCATATCATCTTTCCTCCACTTTCGGAAAATGTCACTTGTAAGCTTAAGTCTATCCATTGTCTACCGACTTTCCAGGGAATGAATGGGGAGGATGCTAACAAGAACTTGTTCGAGTTTCACCTTGTGAGAACGAATATGAAACCACCCCAAGTTTTGGAGGATAATTATAATCTAAGGGGGTTTCCTTTTTCCCTGAAGGATGCGACCAAGGATTGGTTGTAATACTTCCATCCGGGAAGTATAACCTCGTGGATGAACATGAAGTGGAAGTTCTTGGAGAGGTTATTTCCGGCATCCAAATCGGAGGGTTTGCAGAAAGCGATGAATATTGGGAGAATTTTTAGAGGTTGTTAGCTAGTTACCTCTACCACCCGTATAAGGAAGGAGGCCTTGTATACTATTTTCTTCGATGGATTATCCGTTGAAGACATAAGGATAGTCAATGCCGTTTGTAATAGGCTGAATGCTATAAAGAGCCCTAAAGACACCATGGCATTGTTTGAAGACATGACCAATGGAACTAGAAAATTTGGTGAAAGGGAAAGGGCAAAGTACAAGAGTCTTCAAAACCGGAAACTCCCGAGATCGAGGAATAGGTTCAAGCTTTAGCTCCCACGATAAAGGAATTAATAAAGGGAAGGATGCATCAAGTCAAATCTCGTGGAGTTTGTTCATTGGATCACCCTACCGATGCATGCCCTCAACTTCAAGATGAATGGCTTGAAGAAGTAAAAGCAATGGACTACCAAGGTGGTTAAGGCCAAGGTTTCCAAGGAAATCGGGGATACCAATGTGGAAAAGGGAAAGGCGGACAAGGTTTCCAAAGAGAACAAGCTCATGAGAAGATGTATGATCTATACTCCAAAACTTACAATCCCGGGTGGAGAGAACATCTAAAATTTTGGTGGAGAGATGAGCAAGCTGGGCAATAAAATCTCCAAGTTTGTTTTCAAATTACCCAAGGTGGGTTTCAGCCAAATCATCAAGGGGAAGAAGCCCATTACCAAAGAAATCAAGGGTATAATCGGGCCCCACAACAAGGCTACCCAGGGAATGAAGGCTCAACTAACCCCCGAGAAGAGAGATCAAGGTTGGAGCATGATTATCTTATGCATGCCATAACCACCATGGTCACAAATTTGGAAGACTGCACATCTACTAGATTCAAGAACTTGGAAACTCAAGTTAGATAAATCGTGTCTTCTATATCCCGGTTGGAGGCTAAGGATTCCATAAAACATCTCTCACAACTGGAGTTTAACCCGAGGCAAAATGTAAGCTCAATTACCTTAAGGTGTGGTAAAGAAACCAAGGAGCCCGAGAAAATTGTGAAGACCGGGAAGGAGATGAAAGAGAATATTGTACTGAAGGACAAATAGATTGAGGAGGTGGCCACTCAACCACCAAAGAAGCTAGAAATCGAGAAAGTTCTTCCACCACCACCTTTTCCAACGGTTTTGCAGGACAAGAATCGCAAGGGTAAGAATAAAGCCTTTTTTGAGTTTTCCATAAATGTGAGGTAAACATTCCCCTTTTTATGTTATCAATCAAGTGTCCAGGTTTGCTAAATTACTTAAAGAACTATGCACCCCTAAGAGAACTAAAACATTAAAGAATGTTGGAAAATTTAAAATTGGTGGACAAGTGTCGGCTCTTTTTCAAAAGAAACTACCTCCTAAATGTAATGATCCTGGAATGTTCACTATCCCTTGTGTCATAGGTGGAGAATTTTTTTAAAAAGCAATGATCACCCTAGGAGCCTCTATTAATGTAATTACATACTCTCTATACAAGAATCTAAACTTAGGAACTTTGCATAAAACTAGGGTGATCATACAACTAGTCGATCATTCCCAAACTATTCCGAAGGGATTAGTGCGAGATGTATTGGTTAAAGGGAATAATCTAGTTTTCCCACCAATTTTTATGTTCTCGATTGTCGCATAATGAGAGAGTGGCCTCTATCTTATCAAGGAGACCTTTTTTGAAAATGGCGAGAACTATGATCTATGTGCATAGCGGTACATTGACATTAGAGTTTGACAGAGAAAAAAATAGGTTATGAGATCTATAAGAATAAAGAGATTCAAAAGGATAAAATGTCTTGCCATGGTGTCACTATAACTGAAAGTTTACATGAGCTTCACAATAAGTTTGAACATTTCCACTTCATTAACTTAATTGAAGTTGATAATGGAATAAGTAAGACATCTAAGCAAGTTTCTAGTATTTTGAACAAGGACAATGTTGCATTTGGGAATGATCAATTTTTTAAAAAAAATAGTTAGCCAGCTTCCGAACTTGGAAGCTTGTCCTAGGGTTTCAACCACACAGCCGAATCTCTTTTGAGTTTGGAATAGATGCTCAGAGCTCGGAAATGGTGATTTTCAAGAAAAAAAATTTAAGAGGGTTTTGAAAGGGGAAATTAATATCCTTTCAAAGGGGGCGTGAATTCCTTCCCAATTTTCCCCTTCCAAAACCTCCAAAACACCCATCTTCCATCCATTTTATCTCCAATCTTCCATAATTTCATTATTCAAGCTACCAAGGTATACATAAACTAGTGCCTCCACTCTTCATTTCAACTTTTACAACAATGTCTAATCCATCTGTATTTCATAGAGAAAAGTTTGAATAAAGAAAGAGGAAAAATGGGTAGGAATTCTCTCCAGTCCAAACTCAACCTCATCGGATGAAAATGTTAGTGTATGTTCATTCATACTAAATTATTAGGGTTAGAGTATTAACCTGATATTTTTATTTAAGGCCATTTTTACTGTGGGAAACCTAATACTTGCATTAGATTTAAATTTAATTCATAAAATGTGTGAATGTAGGATTTAAAAATGTCCATAAAAGAGGTCATGAAGGTCTTATACGCTCTCATAGTGGCAATCCTGCCGATTCGGAATATGATTGCGATAATGAAGATGAATCATTAGACTCATTGTTGCGATAATGAAGATGGATCATTTGATCATTAAACTCATGATTGCGATAATGAAGACAAGGTCGGAATTGCAAAGACTCATTGTTGAACATTAGAACATAGAATGGCTAGAAAAGAGTTAACATTGTTGGTCCTTAATAAGTTGGGAAAGTGTTTGTCGGAAGAACATGCTAAATGGATTAGTTGGGTGGGGAAGTTAGGTAGAACTAGGGTTGACATAAAGTACGAGAGTTTACATGATTTTCCGAAAATTACAAAGATACCTTTTGGATGGAGCGCAAGGTACTTTTATATGTTATAGTCGTGGAACCTCCTAGTTCACCATAGTTTGTTCATACAAATTAACTCTTCATGTTTCACACAACAATTTTTAAAATCTTGAAGAGGCCGTTTGAGATCGATACACCGGACATGGTGGATCTTCGAAAGAAGGCGATGGCTATGATGTCCAAGAGTTGGTAGGAACACAAATACACGTTGTCAAGGGATTACATTTTTTTGGATATAAAAGGATATCACCCATGGTTAAATTACACAGACATTGAGCCAGAGAGTTGGGAGATCCACAAGAGAAAGGCTTTGGAGAATGAAAAAATGTGAGTTCAATTTTTTAAAAATAATAATGGAACTAGATTAACTTATCGAAAAGTTTTGAAACGTCTATTTATCATCTAGGACTAACTTATATATTAAATTAACGTAGGGAACTAGGGAAAATAAAAAACAAATTGCCAAATTGAACCCAATTCCTCATCGAGCCCTCGGGGGGGGGGGTTATGGTTTGACCGTGCTTGATTTAGTGCAGGAATGATTTGAAAAGGATGTTCAAAGTGCAATCGAGGGGAGGGAGGATGAGGCTAGGTCAAAGGTAATACCAATTGATGTGGATGACATTTAGCGGTGTGATTTATTCCTCAAAGGGCGACAATGCAAGGAAGGTCCATTTAAAAACCCGGAGGCTAAGGTGAAGCAAGATAAAATCGAAGGGCACTTCATTCCGGCGAGAAAGCACAACATCCTTTGTGATGCAACAAGGAAATCAGACCACTCTGGTTGTGCTAGAGGTGTGGGTGCATTTTTTTCTCATAGACAAAATTTTTGGAATCACTTGATACTTTGAACGAGCAAAATCGTCAAGATTCCAGACGATAAAAAAGGAAGCACTTATTCGAGATAAGCGAATAGTAAAACAAGACATTATAATTTGTAAGTTAATCAAACACACTGGGTATGCTCTACTGGATAATTTGGAGGATTTAACGCCCAATTGGACTCCCCCATCAAGAGGATCCCACCATTCTACAAAAGAAATTGAGGTTAACCACAACCTCATTATTCAGAATCAAACACTCGAGGTTAACAATCTCGACAAGGCCATCCTAGCCACCGGGACAAAGATTTGAAATTTAATTATCAATCATTACTTACCATTTTATTCATATCATCTTATATTCAACCTCTTATTTTGATGTAGACATCAAGTTTGTGTGAATTATACATTGATCAAGGTGTTGGGGCTTGACACTACATGGAGCCAATGGAGTTTTACACGGGTTGATACGACATCATCACTCTATTTTGATTGGGAATGGTATTTGTAGATTGTCATTGAAGAATGCGGTAAAACTGGAGGCCCTCTTTCCTATTCCAGATGGAGAATACAAGTGAGTAAGACCCGCTCGATGAATATATTTTTTGTAGCCTCTTCGTCTCATTTATGTTAATCCTATAAAGGATCGACATTTGAAGGGTCGTCGCAGGCACAACACCAAAAATCATGCACACAACACCCAAGAAGATTAGACCTCCAGATGGACTCCCACAATTCATTAGGAATTAACCACATTTCGTACGTGTGTTGTATAATATAATTTCAAATTATGAACGCAATTCAACGGATTCATTTTTGGGGAATGAATGCGTATCTGGTTTAAAGCAGAAAATCTCTGCATTGTGGAGTGATTTTGAGGGCCTGTGGAAACGTGACTAGGTTAACCAAACGTTAATGTCCCTCTATCTACTGTGAGTATTAATTATATTCATTGATATTTTATATCCAATTTTCCAAACATTTATGCTATTGGGCTAATCTGAAATTTATTGTGAAAGTACATATATTTCTTCGCGAATCAAAATGACAAGGGTTGGATTGAATATGTGTGCCCAGTGATGACTCAAGAAATTGGATTTACGGAGAAATAGAGGATCGACTATACACAATATGATATAAGGATAAGAAACTATTGAAAAGACTCCCCTCACTAGAAGACCCTCGACCCTAAATTTAGTTTCCGAACTCATTGGTTGTTCCTTTCACTATACATTGATAGGTGACAGTTACAATGTTAATTTTGTTTATTAATATCATTTATGCAAAGTTTAAAATTACATACTCTTCTATGTGAAAGGAACATTGGCGATTGATTTTCACTGTCCCCACAAACAATCATGTGTACCAGATGTATCCACTTAACTTTCAACCTTCCAAAAGATTTGTGAAAATTTTATCTTCAGCAATGGATGGTCCGATCAACCAAAGTGACACAAGTTTAGACGTAGTCAAAATCAAGGTCAATTTCATAATTTTAATTTTAATTGTGATATTTTTTATATGTTATTTGTTTTTTCATAATCTCTATTGATATATATCAATACAAAAAATAAGCCCAAACATGGGAATGCGGATATCACATAATGTTATATGCACGAAGTGCGTTCAAAAAGTATGATTGGATTACCTAGATATTGACAAAGTAAGTATAAAGTTGTTTCTTGTCACCATTTTAACTAAAAATTTCAAATTTTACATAACACATTTTTCCAATGTTTCCCATCTCAAATACAAAGATTTTCTCAAGCATAATCAATCCCTATTAAAAAGCTGACATCGATAGTGCAAGAAATTGTTTGGCTGGACATTTAATTCATGCCCGCTTGGCAACTTTAGGAAATCCTAACTTGGTAGAGTAATAGAACATATTTGGTAAATATTCAATATATTAATTGTGCAGAATAGTTTTTCTAATGATTACTATTCCTATTTATAGATTAATGCTTACTTAGCTTTATCTATATATTTCTATTAAATTGTATGACCATGTCTTGTATTTTGACACATTGTGAATATGTAAATAGAGGCTATTGAATGTCGGGATAATGTATGAAATATTTTTTTTACCATAACTCTCGACCATAGTTCTGATATCGGAATGACAATCTACTCTTCTTTGAACATTTCACTTGAAGAGCCATCCATGTCTTCCGAGTTCGAAAGGCATCACCCGAACACATTTTTGGACTCGGAAATGAAATCAATAAAGCCAATTTCATAGGGCCTTTTTAAAGAACGAGAATGGAATAAACACCCGATGCAGGAATCTACTATGAAGCCCCGAACCTTGCTCCGACATTTCCAAGTTTGGAATCCTCCACAGGGCCGAGGCATGAAGGACTGGTTTCCAAATGGGAACTTCATGAAGAACCGAGTTGTCCCCCACAGCTTTCAAGTTCAGAATTAATTAAAGGTGGTTGTATCTGCCTTTTAAGGCGGTTCAGAACCGCCTTTTATTGTTCTTGATCAAAGGCTAAACCTTAAATTTCCTTCTCTGGTCTGATAGAACTGCCTTAAATCCTACCTTCCCACACTATTGACATGTGCACTTTCAAAATATATGGAGAGGTATGTGTGCACTTTCGAAAAACTAGGGGGTATATGTGAATTGAACAAGGAACTGAAGGGCATAAATGCACTTTTTTCAATTATAACTTGACAATAAAAATTAGTGAAATGACATTTTTCATTATTAGTCTAACAGGAGACTTTCTCAAATAATTATACTTCGAGCTTAAAAATTATAGAAATGAAGTTTGTTGTAATTGGTCTAACCATTAACCAGTCTAATAAGAGACATTCTCAAAAAATTTAATTTTAATATATTAATTTTAAATTTAATTATTATATTTTTATATAATAGTTCTTATATTTTCACATTTAAACACACCTTATTACATGTTTTAAATTATATACTATATTTAAAAAAATAAAAATATAATAACATGTCCATAATTTTATGAACAGACCACATTTTCTGAAACTTTCTCTAATATCAATTTATGTATATTAAAAATTATAAAATTTAATGCCCCAAATCAAATTAAAATTTGCTTCTTTTTTTTAAACTCACCAAGGTGAGGGGAAATTTATATGGCTCCCAAACCCTGAAATAAAGGCATCAAACATTGTAGCTCGAGAGTGATAAATTTTAAAATGGGTAAATGAATACCATAAGATACTAAACTTAGGCAATTGTTGCCACTAGTTCGATTCCCCATTTCTTTTGCCTCCTCACTCCAGAGTTAACAAAGGGAATGACCCTTTTCCCCAATTCGAGGTCTAAAACGGCCTACCACTTTTTTGCTTCCATGCCAAGTGTTAAAAGAAGAGGTGGTATCCATTAATAGTCCCTTGCATACTACTTCCCTAGAAGCAATACACTAAATGATCTATCATCAGCCTATTCATTGGACTTTGCTGCATTACCTTGAGATTCTTGTAAAAAGCAGTTGCAAAATCAAGCCTTAAGCATTTGCAATGCCTCCTCATTGGCACTTATTCACAGCTTGTAGCTCCCATATTTTCTGGTTATCTCTATCAAGTCATCCATGATTGTACGTTCTTTCTGAGCCTCATCAATATGAACAGCGCATTTGTTGCCTTGTTCCCTACTTTAGATATCGACTTTTCATGTCTTCTTGCACCTGTCATAAGAAAGTTATACAGTAGATTTCTTTTCCCGCATAATAATTATCATTTCAAGTTATAATATAGGAAAAATACTAGCATCAAGCACTATTAGACCCCTAATCTGATGTGAAAGGTCAACGAGATTAAAGAAGGAAATGACCTTTGTAGTGCTTGCTAACTTGGCCAAGGAGTCTACTACGTTGTTTGCTTCTTTGAAAGTATGAGATATTGAGCCCTCTATCCCTGTCATCAGTCTCCAAATTTCTCTTATTTGTGATGAGCTTCCATAGTGTCTTATACTCCCTTCTGACCATTTTCACTAGGAGAAGGGAGTCACATTCAATTTGAATGTTAATGAAACCATGTTGCACCATTACCTCTAGTCCATATTTCAAGGTTGGGGTTTCGGATTCCAAGTTGTTGCTCTGTCCTAGAAACTTTGAAGCAACTACTTGATCTATTTCTTTTAAATTTCTAATTATGATCCCAACACCTAAATCACCATTTCCCAATACCGTACTTAACGCATTTACTTCACAATTGTTTTGTAATAGACTTGAATCAGTCTAATACGTGGCCAACGACATCACCTTACCACTTATCCAATCCAAAAGGAGGGATGTATGCGGTCGGGTTTATATGTCATCCCTTACTGCAAAGAACAACATTTTATTTAGAGTAAAGTGCATTCGTGTCTCCTGTTCCTTACTTAGTGCATATATACCTTTCAGTTTTTTGAAAGTGCACATATACCATATTCTTTGTTTAGTGCACATATACCCCTTAGTTTTCAAACGTCGATCTCTGGATATGGGGGTACATGTGCACATTCAAAAAATATGGAGGATACATGTGCACTTTCAAAAAACGGAAGAGGGTATATGCGCACTTTTAAAAAATCAAGGGTTATATGTACACTAAACAAAGAACTCAGTGACAGAAATGTATTTTCCCTTTTTATTTTTAAATTATCCATGGACGATATTTAAACTTTTTCAAACCGTTCACTACTCCATCGGACCATACTAGTTCAAGTTTTAGTTCAATTTTTAGTTCAATAAAAATAAATTATCAAAATAGATTACACGGATAAATAAAATAAAGAGAAAAGTGCTAATTAAACCCTACATAACATAAGTGTCGATTTGAAAGTGCTAATATAACCCTAGATAATTGATCCGCGCGGGGGGGGGGGGGGGGGGGGGGGGGGGGGGGGGGGGGGGGGGGGGGGGGGGGGGGGGG
>JAULKM010110231.1:0-23242 GCA_032355605.1 Rubia tinctorum
ATTTTGTGATTTGACAATTCCAAATTTCTTGGAGGGACCTAAGTGCAAAAAGTAAAAACTTTACTCGTAACTCCAAAATAAAATTTGCTCGAACGTGGTGCTTCCCTATACACCCCCATTTATTTTCCAAAGCCGTAATGGAATATTTATCATCGATCGAGCACAAAAACAAATCTGCAATCCTTTTCGATTTCTCTTCCTTACTTCTATGTAATCAACTCTAAGTTACTCGAGAACATCTACTAGCGCTTTCCCACAATTCACCAAAAAATATATTATTTAATATTTTTATATTTAGGTAAGAATGACAAAATTCGTGTATTTTGGAGCAATTGATAATGGGGAAACACAATTTTTGGCCACTATGTAATTTTACAAAATTGTGTACAAGTAATCAATATTGACTTTTGAGGCTCTTCCATTTTATCCATACATGCCCAAATTGCAAAGTCACAATCGTATATTATTCAATTGAATTTTGGTGTCGCCAATTTCGTAATTCGACAATTCCAAATTCTTGGAGAGACCTATGTGTAAAAAGTAAAAACTTTACTCGTAACTCAAAATCGAAATCCGCTCAAAAGTGTATTTAGGAGAGAAGGATAACGTCGTAAAAAAATTTGGGCCATAACGTAATTTTCCATGAGTTATGAAACACTGTGGTTAGAAGAAATCAAGTTAAAATTTTTGATGGTCAAACCTTACTTGACTTTCAATATATAAACACTAATAGATAGGTTGACTTTCACTAAGATTTGTATTTCATTGAATGAGTTTATTTTGCTTTCATTTGCAGTTATTTTATTGAATGAGTTTCATTTGCAGTTATTTTATTGAATGAGTTTATTTTGCTTCAAAGTTGTTAATTTTCTTAAATGTTGCATTGAGCAATGTTATTAGTTGGTGTACATATTTAATGATACACTAAGGCATCATTTGCGATGAGCCTTTTCTAAGCCCAAACTCTTCAGCCCAAAAGATACCTAAAAACTTAATCGTATAAATTGCTTCTAAACCTATTTTCTAATAGAATCTTTCTTCCTTCGCCGCTAATCCACGGAAATATCTTCTTCTTAATTCAAAATGCTGCTCATCACCACGTACTCGCCGCTTCAGAACCACCTCACCACCACTTCGGAACCGCCTCGCAAAAAGCAAAGGATATTATTTCAGATCTGCTTCTTCTTCTTTCACCGAAAGGCTGCGCCATACCCTTCTCCATCTTCGTTCGGCGTCATCCCTACGCTGTCGTTCACCGCCGGTGAGAGTTCCACACGCAACGCCACCTCTCATCATAGTCTCCGGCAAAGCCCTACCATTGACAAGCCTACTCCACCGGTGGCTCAACACTCCGACAAAGACAAAGCAACCAACTCGGTAGCGTAGCTTCAGCGCCGTCAAGAAAGGTCCCGACCAATTTCAACTCTAACTACTTAAACACGTCACAGCCAGCCCTCGGCCAATCTATCACCGTCCAGATCTCTGCCAACAGCTCCGGCGTTCCACTGGAGCTCGAGGTAGTGTTTTTGGCCTGAGAATCAGAAGTTCTTATGGAAGCTCAAGAAGCGGATTGACCGGTGATTAAGTTTTGTTTTGCTATGATTTATGTATTCATGATTAATTACTTACTTGTTCATTTCTTAATGTGTTGTTTTTGTTGCAGAGTTTGTATTAGCCTTCCGACCATTGAAGTCCGGCTCGAGCATCTCAACATCGAAGCACAAGCTCAAAATAGCATTAGAGCTTTACTGCTAATATGATTGAGGTAGTTTCAGTCATTCTGCAAATGTTAACTTCCTAGTTTTTGGGATGGATTGATGAATGCTAACTGCTTATGTCGGTATCCATTACGGAGCCATGATAGGTTTGCCTCAATTTCCTCACACTTCTCTATTTTATTTTTCATTTGAATGGTATAAATTCATGTATTTGGAAGGTTGAAATGCACTTTTTCTTAGACATGTAACTATAATATCTTCATTTTAATTGTCTCAAGCATTAGAAATAACAAGGACTTAACTTTCCATGACCTAGAGAATGATCATAATCCTCGTGAGAAATTTTCATATCCACATAGTTGTTATAGATGCAATAGATTGTAAAGCCTTTGAAAAATAGATAAGAAAAACATTTCTGTAAATTGTAACAAATTAGAAAGAATCTATAATGCTCATGTAGCTAATATGAACATGTGTTAGCATCAGTTTTACACCGACAAAGCGAGTGGTGGTAAAGATTAGAATTGTGGTGTTGTTGATAGACATTTTCAAATATGTCATCCTTGATTTAACAGAAAATACTACTGAGAATCAACGAAAGCTTGGAGCAGACCTTGAGGTGGATATCCTAATTAAGTATCTAGGATTCTTTCTTGATGATGATGAACTTGAACACATTAGGAAGTAATATAAGTTCGGGCGTATGCTAATAGGTGAGGTTAAGCAACAATTTATTCAAGTGCTAAATGGAGTTGTAGAAAGACATAAAAAGGGAAACCCCTATAATAACTTACAAATTTGATGTTGAGATTTGTGAGCTTAGTTATAACAATTGATCATTGCATAGTGTTCCCACATTTGTGTATTCCTCTATGTTTCAAGCAGTTCACTTGATCGTTTCTATAATGGGGAGCTTTATATGAATGTGCATGACCATTGCCTAGAACACATAAGTGATGACAAAAGGTGCAACAAAACTTGGCTCCAAGTTTCTTAAATGTAAAGGAAATAATGAGGAGAAATACTAAATATTTTGCCATTTTAATGCAGCCCAGTACAGTTCTTTACTAGCGGAGCGAGATCCAAGACTTTGAGGGGTGATGTTAAGGATAAAAACATGACACATTTTCTGCATGGTATGATAGGATACATCTGAGCATTTCTAAGGACCATAGATGTGTAAATTAGCCTTGTGATTTGATGTGTATATGCCACATGATTCAATTGCTAGTTTAACCTAAAGTTATGTTTAGTCGCATAGATAGTTATATTTGGGATAGATATGTTTAGTCCCATAGATATTAATTTTGTATCATACATTTAGTGAAAATGTTTTTTGATGTTTCTAGATATGGCCATATATATGTTGTTAGATTGTTTTACTGTTTGTAGTGAAGTATTAGAGCAGTTGCGCGTAGCCGTGGTTAGCGCCCAATTCTAGTGTTGTTTTTCCCAAATCAAACTAATAGAGCAGCTGCGTGCAGGTGCGGTCAGCGCCCAATTCCAATTCTATTTTTCCAAATCGAACTAACAGAGCAGTTGCGGTCAGCGCGCAATTGCAAATAAATAACCGGTGACAATTTTAACACCGGTTTTCTAAAAAAACGCTGCAAAAAAATTACCGGTGCCATATAAAATCGATGTAAATTTAGCACCGGTTTGAAAACAGGTGCTAACCAAAAACCCGGTGCTAAATCTAGCACCGGTTTTTAAAATCGGTGAAAATGTTTCACCGCCTACTTAGGCACCGATTTTTTGGACCCCTAAAAACCGGTGCTAGAGGGTCAGTCTTGTGATTGTGTTGACCAAAAATTGATGAAATGCATGTTATACCTCTGAGTTAAAAAAATAAAAAAAGACAAAGATAGCAATAACCCTCTCACACTTTTATAAGTCTAACACTGTAACTTTGAATGTTTGAATTTAGGTGAATGGAATAAGTAGATGTAATTGAATTTAGAAAGTAAAAGAAGTAAAATAAATTAATGAATTTGAAGAAATTTGGCAAAAAGAGGGTGAAAACCCAGAGACGGCGAAGGTTGAAATGGCGGGCGGTGACGGAAACCCGACATCATCGCTGAAGAAGACCAAGTAATAAATTATTTTCAGTTTTTTTATTTTTTTTCTTAGAGGCAAAAGTGTTTTTTCACGTAATTATGTCTAAAAACTACCTGAAAACCACCTGAAATCTTGTATTGGGGATCAAACAAATCAATTTGTATTTGTTGAATGCTGCATGTACGCGATTTTGTCACTGAGGACCAAAAGATGATATTTCATTATATGTTGGGGACCAAAAAACAATTTATTCTAAAATCAATCCTGAAGATTTGGTCAACTTGTGGGCCACCATATTAGTACATCCGTACCATGGTAAATAAATGTCCAAATGGAAAGGAGAAATTGGTCGTGTTCAAACTTCAATTTAATAAACGTTCAATGAAAAGGAGAAAGGCAAAGTCTTGTGTGTGATGGTCTTGCAGTGAGACCAGTGATTGATTTATAAATAATAAAGATTTAATTTAGATTGGAGTATTAATTATATTTTTCAAATTCTTTAAGAACTGATTTGCAAATGAATTACATTTGACCATACCCTTACTATATCTGTTCGTCTTCCCCTCATTCTAAGCTTTTCTTTCTCCCTCAAAAACCGTTCGTTTCTCTCTCTAAAACCGCTAGTTTTCTCTCTTACTTTTCCCCTTTTCCAGTGAACAAGCTCTGTATTTCCAGTCGCGAATCTCTACGTTCATCTGATTTCGTTGTTTAATACGCATCAGATCGGTTGAATGTTTATGAAATCAGAGCTTCTGGTCAATTTTTGGAGTTTCTTCTCTGTTCGTTTGCTAATCGATTCGCTTTTGCATCAGGTAATACTGACAACCTAGGTTTGTGTTTCTAGCTGATAATCTCTAATTTTAGCCAATTTCGTTGTTTGATAAACATTTTTGTCTGTGAACTCTGAGCTTTCTGTCAGATTTTTGCAGGTTTTACGCTGTTCTCTTGGAAGTTGTTATCGTATATGATAGGTAATTGTGAAGCTGAAGATTTTCATATATATATGTGTGTGTGTGTGTGTGTGTGTGTGTGTGTGTGTTGTTTATTAGGTTTTTATTGATGTCAATCGTTTTTAACTGTATTATTTTGCATGTTTATCATTTTGTAGATGTCGAAGAAAGGAGGTCGAGTTGAATCTGTTAGTTTAGATGAACCTGTGTTGAAAATTGCGAAATCTTACTCCCAGCCTTCCGATTCTTCGAAGGTTGCTGTAAAGGAGAAGAAGAAGACTTCTTCTCCTCAAGGTTTGTCGTTTCTTTTATGATATATTGTGGGAATATTTGAATTTATTGCGATATTTGTTTTTTTGTCATCTAGGGTTTTCGGTGATGTTTTAATGTTTTAATATGATGTTTCAAGGTTTTCAATTGACTTCCCTTCCTATTTATGTTGATGGTATTATTAATGTTTCTTTTGGAAGTGTGATATGTATCTAGTTCTTATTATTTTTGTTTTATATTATTATTGCTTATTTTTTAAATTACGGTGTTTCTATTGTGATTTTCAGTAGGAATGATGATTTAATTATCTCAGCTGATGTTTTTTATTATCTCTAGTTTTACTTGATACTTTACTGTTTCGATTTGACGATACAAGTATTCCAATTGACTTTACGATTCATGTACTTATGTTGCTTTGTACTGTGTGGTTCTATGTGTGATGATGGTGTCATTTTTCACCAGTATGTGTTAACTATTTCTATATGACATTGTGTGTGTGCTGGTTTCACATTTTTTTATGCGCACATTTTTTGTCCTTTTTTCATAATGATGTTTGTTAGGTTTTCCATTGATTTTTTACATTTCTTTAACTATTATCTGTTTTATATATTTGATTATCGTGAATTATAGTTCCAAACTTGCTTTATAATTGATGTTTCTGACTTTATGTGAATATTTATATGTATGTGTGATGTTGTTATTTATGCTATAAATTATATTTTCTTCTTTTTTAAATTGTGGTGGTCCTGTCAAAAAAATCTGATAGGATTTGTGGTCTGACGTCTCCCACATTTACTGTAGGTATTTTTTTATCTGTATAATTTTGTTTTATTTTTTTATTATTATTAATGTTTTGTTTTTCTTTCAGTCCCGAGCACAAGTAATGCAAAGAGGAAGAAAGTGGCCGAGGTGTCTATTCCATTATCTCCGAGCCCTGATGCTTCTGTCCCTAAAGAAAATATCCAGAAGAGGCGTGTAAAGTAAGCTGTTGTTAAACGGGTCAAACTGATGAGTGGCAAGGCTAAAGCCCTGGCTGAGCATGAGAGGGATTCTGAGGGCCAAGGTATCATTCAAATTTTAATTGTGTTTTATTACCTGGTTGTTTATTAATTTGATACTACCTATTTTAAATCTTTCTTGATGTTTCATGTTTTTCAGAGGAGGACATCAGTAATGTTCATTCCAGTCAAGTCGCATCTGCTTCAGCTGAGATGGAAACTAGTAATATTCATACTTTCGATTTATTTTTTAGTTGATGTTTTATTAATTACTGTTTACCTTTTGCCAATATGGTTTGATGTTTCATATAATTCAGGTGAAGGTGTCAATCAAGTTTCTGCTAAGGCTGAAAAATCTACTAAGATGGGTAAAAATAATTTTCCCTTTTAATAATTTTTATTTTTAGTTTTGATTTTTTATTAATTAATCTTTACCTTTTGCCAATATGGTTTGATGTTTCATATAATTTAGGTGAGAGTGTCAGTCAAGTTCCTGCCTTGCCTGAAAAATCTGCTAAAAAGGGCAAAAATAGTTTTCCATTTTAATAATTATTTACTTTTTTTTTCTTCACCTTGTTTAGTAATCAGGTCTTCATGTTTTATTTAATTCGTATAATGTAGTTAGCCTAGTTCCAGAGGTACATATTGGAAAATCTGCACACACAAAAAAGGCAACAATAATTTTTTTTGGAATAATTAGTTTTATGATTTGATGTTTTATTATTTCTTTGCCTCGTGCTTACTAATATGCTATGATGTTTCTTTAAATATATTTGATGGTGCTCAAAAAGTTTCCGTTCAAATTGAGAAATCTTTTAAATCAGGTTGTATTTTTTCCCTCTTTGTTACATTCTACTTTTGATTTGAAGTGTTTTTGATTTGATATTAATTATTTTGTAATCTTATAGTATTGCTTCTTTTTTTAGTTTTAATATATCTATAGGTGTTGCTGCTGAAAATGTTTCTCCAGTTTCAAAGAAGCTTCAATCAAAGTTTCGTTTCAAATCTATGTTGATTGATGCTGAAGTTTCTGATATTTTATCTGGTATTTTTTTAATCTTCTTGTTTTAAATTGCCAATTATCTTTATATTTTTGTGTTACACCTTTATTTAACTGTGTATTTATTCTTTCTGTTTGCAGATGAGATCTTCAGTACTGCCCCCTCTCAATCTCAGACAGTTGATGCTCCGATTGATGAAAATGGTAATGATGATCAGACTGCTGGAGATGATAAAAAATGAGACAACTGACGAGGCGTCTGAAGAGGAAGATAGCTCAGAATCTGAACATAGCTCGAACGGTGAAGGTGAGAAGGGAAATGATGTTGAGGAAGATGGACAGGCTCAAAAGGAATCTGACGAAGATGAAGGCGATGAAAGTGAAGAAAAATTAGATGAAGATGAAGAATCTGACAAGGAGGAGGATTCAGAATAACTCGTTGAGGTGTCATAACAACCTGGTGATGATGTTGGTAGCAAATCTGATAGCGAGGAGAATGTTGACGAAGATGCTGAGAACAAATCAGTGAGTGAAGAGAAGGAGGATGATGATGAAGATAGGTCTGATGATTCTAATGAAGACTCTAATGATTCTAATGAAGAGGTTGATGACACTAGTGGAGATTCTGATGAAGAGGTTGATGACACTAGTGGAGATTCTGATGATTCAGATGAGGAGGGTGACAAACTTGTTGCTGTAAGTAAAATAGCTTATGTTGGTAAAGGGAAATCTGTTGTAAGTAAGAAGGATAGAGAGGAGGGTGGAGGACTTGTGAAATCCAAAGTTCTGAAGGGCGTCAATGATAAATCATGGTTTTTTTTAAATCTTGTTATAGTTTTAAAAAAAATCATCTTTTTTATTGTTGCTTATTTATTTTTTATTTTTTTGCAGCTCGAAAAGGGGATACTCTACAAAGTGCATCCCTGGTAAAATTGTGAAACTTGTGAAATCATTGATCGATGAGAAGATCAGGTCAATCATTGAGATACGGTTTGAAGGTGATGGAGATGCCAAGACTACTACCATCATAAATGAAGACATTCCGCGACTTGATCAAACATTCAAAGGTTATGTTCGGGATCCTCTAAGTGACATGGCTGGTCTGATGACAAGGTCAAGAACAAAGCTTAGAGATGCGGCATTGAATACTTTGATTGATCAACTTCATGATGAAGAAAACAAGAACAAATCGGCTGGGGCTTGGATTAATTATTCAAATTTGTCTATTAACTGAAAACATCGTGAAGAACACTATACTTTTTTCCCACCGGATTTTTAATGAGGTAGTGTAATCTTTGTAAACTATTATAAAATTATTTTATTTTAGTCCATAGCTTAGCCATGTGGCCTTTTGAAGAGCTATTTTCGAAATTCAATCCATTATTTTCGAACCAGTCCATTAGGGTTTCAAAAATATTTAGTTTTATTCTGATTAGACTTAGTTTTTGAAAGATTAGATAAGGTAATATTCCTCAAGGTTACTTGGAGAAGAATTCAACCAGATTACCATTTATTTTGGGATTCTAGTTAGATATGGTTTTAGCTTCTTAAAGTTGTCATAAGTCAATTCAGTTTCCATTTGTAATTAGAGTTTTGGGCCGAAATGTTTCCCTATGAATAGAGGGGTATGGCCGAGCTATTCCGCACCTTTTTTTATCAATCATATATTCAGAAATTTGAGATCATTCTCTGTGCTTGCGAGCTATTTTCATTGTTGCTTAATCATGCGCATTAATTAAGTATCAATAACCTTATGAACTAATCTCACGGGCTAGTTAGTGAGCAAGTCAAGATTGAGAGTACCCCTATCGCTAAACTCTTGAATTTCGTGCGGCCAAATAGAGGGTTTGCGAAATTCCTTCATTCAGTCAAAGATTAAAATTCCACAATCCAGAGTCTTGCAAGAAGATTCATATCAGAAGGATTTCTAAAGATTAATTTTGGTATTTTACCCAAAATCATTATTCAGTTTCGGGTATCTAATTTCAATCCAATTAGTCGCTTGCAGCGCATAGGTAGTGATAAGTTTTATATTACTAAGGATGATGTTTATTGTGCTTTGTGTCTGCCTATAAGTGACATTGAGGTTTTAAAAGTTACTAATTCTGGTAAGGGGCAGAATAGGGATATGGAGTTGAGGCATAAATGGAGGGTGGAACTTGGGGCTGATAAACATGATAATATTCCATGTGATAGGCTTCTTGGTAAGATATCTTTGTTGACTAGGGGAGGTGATGATTTTAAGCATGTATGTGTTGTGTAATTTCCTTAGTCCTACATCTAGAAATACTATTGATTTTAAGTTGTTGAGGGTTTTGGAAAATGTGAATGAGATCAGGAACATGGATTGGTGTGGGTTTGTGCTGAATTTTTTGTGTGATGTTGTTGAGAGGTATAACAATGGGCTATTTGATGCTGTAAATGGTAATGTTTTTTGCCTTTGATCTATTATCTTTATAGATTTCTATTTCAAGGAATCTCATTGCCTACTGCCCTCCCCTTAGTCCAGCACTTTGATGATAAGAAGGTTAAGGTTATGTGTAAGTCCATTGGAAATGCTAGTTTTAATGCTTGCTTGATGAATGGTAATGGGTTTCCTTTGACTTCGATGGGAAAATTGAAGTGCGTAGTTTCAGGACCAAGTCATGGCACTGCTCGTAGTACCTCTCATTATGTAGTGTTGGAGATTCCTGATGATTTACCCTCTGATGAGAAGATTCTTGCTGAAGCTCCTTGTGTAAGTTTTTTTATTTATATTATATTTGTTGTTTTACATATGATGTTTTAATTTATGATTAATAATGTTGTGTTTTTTTTGTAGGATGTTGTTGAGCGCTCAATGAGGTTTTCCCGGAACATTGAGATCGTTACCAGATTCTATGTTCCTGAGATGATGAAGCTTGGTGAAAAAGCTCCAGCTCCTGCCCAAGATGTTGTTCCTCCAGTTCCTATTCATATGTGTTCACAAGACTATTTAAAGATGGTCTATTTAATCAGATTGATGAAATCATCAAGAAGTCAGTGAAGAACACACATGAAGTTCCAACATTGAAGACTGGAGCTGAACCTTCTTTTGACCTCGGGATTGAGAGCTTGGAGGAGATAGGAGGAGTTGCAGGTTCTTCTGCTGCTGTACCTGAGAAGAAGGAGACTAAAACTATTCACAAGAAGGAGACTAAAACTATTCAGAAGAAGGGTGGACAAGTGGCAAAGTCATCGAAGGGATCAAAGAAGAACTAGTAGTTTTTTAGGATGTGATAAACTTGTGTTTGTGGATGATGTTTTAAGTACTGTGAGTTGATGTTTTAGTATTGTTGGGTTTGGATGTTTTCTGGATGTTTTGGGATCGGATAAGTATTTGATATCTAAGTTTAGGTGATTCTGATAATTCTGGTTGGAATTTGACAATAGATTTTTGGATTCTGGTTTGAAGTTGACCTTTTAAAGTAATGCAGTGACAATTCAAGAGCAGGTTTTGATGTTTTAGGCTATTGATAATAATGTTTATTTTCTATGCTTTAACTCTCATTAGTCTATTTGTAGAGTTTTTTCATTAATGATTATGCATGAAACATTATGTTTTAAAATTAGAACATCACAATTTTAGTAGTTGTTTAGTGTATCAGTAAAAAAAATGTCGCATTTTGTAGTAACTTTTGGTATACTACATGTAAAGTCCCAGTAAAATGATCATTACATATCTGTAAGTCATCACAACTATAAGCTAAAACATCATATTCCTGTAAAATAGGTTTCATTACTTAAGCAAGAAAATTATAGAAACCGGTAAACGTTAAAATAATTCCCATAATAAACCTTCTGTATTACACTAATAAGTTTAGCAATAATTTTTCATTCAAAATCCTCACTTCTTAAAAATGTAGCATCAAATGAAAGTCTTGCAACATCACATAACAGTACTGAAACATCAAATTTGTTCTGCAAGTTCAGAACTCATCCTTCATCAACTTTGGTCTTCCCTAATTCAAATAATGTGAGCATTTGGAGTCTTGGACCCAAACTCCTTCTTTTGTGGCTTATTCCTTTCAAGATTTCCTTTCAACCTCTTACTTCTTCCCTTTGTTTTTGCTCTTTTTGGATCCAGGACTTTGGGAGCACTTTTTGTTGGCGAATCCTTGGCATTGTTTGTCACTTAATGTTCTATTTTGTCTTGATCTTTCATTGAAAGCCAATGACACATTGTAGTTGAATCCATGTTCAAACCATCCTCAAGAGTTCTACGAGTTACTCTATCATCTTCACATTTCAACACTAAATTGTAGTATTTTCTAAGCATCTCATGGTGCCATGATATCTTACTTTTCATCTCACTGTTGTTCTCGTTGTTTTGTGTTAATGCACCTCCAAGTACTATGTTCCATATTTCCCTCTTTGTCGTCTTTGTACATCTCTTGAGTATATAATCTTCAGGTATGGTGGTGATGTTGCGCAAGTGGAGCACACGAAGGCTGTGGAAGCACAACAATCCTACTTCTTCAAAGTATTTGTGGGAATACTTGATCTCTACTTTACCATCCCTGAGTCTATAATAAACCTTTTCTACCTTTGTTTCATTGTTTTCTGGGCTGACTTTGTATACATGTTCATAGCCAATGTTGAATATTTTCTCCACTTTACTTGCCATCGACAGTTTCCACTCTGTTTCAAAGTTCTTGAAAATTTTGAGAGTGTATATCTCCCCAGCTTGCTTCAAAAATCTGGGCCCTTCTACTGCTGCTCTTGGTTTTCCCATTGATCCTCTATACTCTCTCCTTGTCTCAGTGTTTCTCCAACTTTTGACAGGTTTTCCAAAGATTGCAAAAAAAATGTGTCAAGTTAGTTTTTAAGCATTGAAGCTGATTGCTTTGTTGGTATTTCCACTACGTTGTGATGACAACGTTCCAAGTGAGAAGAAATCCTTGCTAAATGCAATACACCATTTATCCCGGAGTTCATACAAGCGTTTGAACCATTCTTTGTCCTAGAGCTGGTAGGTTTCTATCATGGAATTCCATCATCTTTCAAATTCTTCTTCATTTGCACAACATTTCAAACGGTGGTCGAATGGCATTCCAAATTATTCATCACTCTTTACTTTACCGTAGTGATTAATTGCATTCTGTTTCAGGTGCCACAAACAGAGTCTGTGTTTTGTTCCTTTGAATACCTACGAAAGAGCAATTTCAGTACATGCGTCATCAACTAGCTTATTAAAAATGTCATACGCTGCTAATGGAACATCAATCCTAAATTTAGGATGGTCATGTTGCAGCTTCAAATCCAAGAGAAATTATACATATAACCATGATGGTTTCTCATGTGTCCTAAATCAGGTTGTGCTGATGATTTAGAACATAAAATTATTGACATCACCGGTCACATAATGATAAGCAAAATAAAATAAATTTTAGAACATCAACTGAATAACCCAACAGGTTAGAGGTTTTCAATGAAACATCAACTGAATAATATAACAGGTTAGACCCAAAACATTAACTGATGCAAGACTTAAAACACCATCACTAATGTGTAAAAGGTCAAACACAGAACTTGAAACATCAATATTCAAATAGAGTATAAAAATACCTCTTTAATTGCCTTTAACATAGCTAAATCCTGGTCAGTGAATATAATCACTAGTTGTTTCCCCCCCCCCCATTAATTTTTTGAATACCTCCAGCAGCCATACGAAAATTTCAGCCTTTTTGTCTCCAATAAAAGTGCAACCAAACATTGCATTGTTCCAGTGATTGTTTATCCTGACAATCGGGGCACAAATGAGATTATAATTGTTTGTCCTATAAGTTGTGTCAAAAATCACAACACCACCATATAGCATGCAATCTTCTTTCATCATCGAGTCCCTTCAAAATAGTGCAGTTAGTTTTCCTTCATCATCCAGCTTGACTCTAAAAAGTAGTCTTCCTCGATAGCAGCGATCTGATAAAGCTCATCTATGACATTCTGAGCATCCTCCCCTTCTATAGTGTCCATTTTGTACCTATTCACATAATTAATGTGATCTCTCATAGTGTGCCCTACATTTTCTTCTTCTTGGGCAGCGCATGCTAAATACTTGTAACTTGCTGCTGGTTTGAGACCTGCATTTTCCATAGCTTCAATTGTTCTTGCTTTCTCATTTTTAATTCTTCTTTCACTACGTTGCAGGTACTTTCATTCAGATCTTGTGCACACATAGTTATGCTCAAATAAGTGGTGCTTGATTTCGTATAACTTTTCATCAACAAGCTTGATCCTAATCTGAGCTTTGCATCATGTTGTTATCACTGGAAACTCTTTTGATTTTTTTCTCTTCATTTATGGATGCAGAGTAGGTTTGTTTTAGGTTCTTGAAATCGACTTTCCTTCACATAAGCATGTGAAATATTTTTCCCTAATTACTCCCTGGTTTGATTGTCTTGTTGTTGACTTCCTTACATAAAATCCAAGCGCAGTTGCATGTGCTCGATACAGTTTTTCAAGCTTTTCCCAAGTTCTTTCTCTCACCATTTGTAAACACTCCTTTGCATCTATCTCCAATATATTAGGAAAATCATCTGGTAGGTCTGTCGTTTAATCATAGATCACTCAGTTTTTTTATAAAATCACATATCAGTTTTATCAATTTCAATAACAGTTGACACCAGGTGCAAAAACATCAAACACTTTTATTAAAACATCAATCTCTATGATAGAAACATCACATATCAGTATATGCAGGTCGGTTTCTGAATCAGGTGCAGAAGCATCAAACACTTTTATTAAAACATCAATCCACATAAGAGAAACATCACATAACAGTATATACATGTCAGTTTCTGAATCAAAATTCCAAGATTCGTTACCCATGCCATCACTGAGTATTCAGTTTTATCATTGACCATAATCAAATCACTCATTCTGTTTATAGCATGACACACTAGTTCTAGCACCCAATATTCACTAACAATTGACATGAGATACACAAGTATCAGTCACTTTCAATAACACATCAATCTCTATGACGATAACTTCACATAACAATTTATTCAGGTCACAATATGATACAGATCTACAGCAGTATCTATACATAATGGTACAAACCATCAATTCTGAACATCAAAACACTCGCAAGCTTTTTGAGCTGAAAGATCACTCGGCATCAAAATATTCGCAAGCAATAGGAGCTGAAACATTTACATTCAGATTAAATTAGGATTTATAATATGATTCTGGTATTTAAAACTTACCTTTTTACAGAATTTTGTTCGATTTCACTGATTGTGTCATTCACCACAATAATTTGTCGCTCAATGTTCAAAAGGCATGTTGATGAATCTTCGTTTTTGGTATCATCTTCTTCGCACATCAATTGATCTTCTGATCTACAAAATAAATGAAAGTTACATAAACTGATTGTAGATTGTTCAACAAACAGATTCGATTATGTAGTTTTGAATGACGAATCTGATTGCTTATTGATCGACGTTGTTTATTGTTTTTTCGAATCCTGATCGCAGATGTTGAGGATGAGATCTTCGAAGGTTTTGGATCGATGGATTAGAGTGGTTGAGATCGGTTGAAACTCTGAAGAATCTTTGAAAGCATGTTTTTCGTTGTCCGCCTTCATCAAACGTGTTTGTCTTGTCAGGTTTCCTTTCTTTTTTTGCTATTTGCAGGTTAGTTTTCTTACTTTTTTGCACATTTTTAAATGCGCCAAAAATTAAATAATTACACTAGGATCCCCGAAATTGGTTTGCCTATTGCTTTAAATTATTGTAAATCCCTAGTCTTACAGTAATACGGTCTTGTATGAGACAGACTCTAGGAGAAATTGGTCGAGTTTAATCCTCCCTTCCCAGGTTAAATTGTCCACTTACTTTTTCAGTACTATTTTCCATTAAAGTTTAACCTCACATATGTGATTGTTGAATTCGTCGTAATAAGTAGTTTTTAAATATTAATTTTTTATTATAAATGAACATATGACAGTCAAATATGTTTCTTAAATATCATGATAATGATTGCATGTAATTTAATCTGGGACAGAGGGAAAATGGGATTTCCTAGTTCCATTGTTCCACCACTTCTAGTGGGCGGCTTCTGTCTCCAGTCTCTATCATTCTGGAACATATTGAATTGAATCCCACCTGAAACAACACCACATGTTCCACAAAGTCTTGGTCAAAAACTACTGAATGGCGACCAAAATCAATTATGTCCAAAATTTTCACTCGCAAGAGCGTGGTCAAAAGTAACTGTTGGGGAATAATATGGTTGTGCTTTGCTTGCACGCTCTATTGCGTGAACCTGATGTGGGTTGAAGTTGAAGCAAAGGCCACCCTATTTCTATTGACTGGAATATCTTCACCTTCTTATAAGCTATGTTAACCAGGTGGCCCAAAAAGGATACGTATTCAAGAGTCGAACTCACCTATGTTGGTAAAATTAATACTCCCTTCGTTCTTGGTTAGGTTCATAAGTTCTATTTCCATCCATCTTTATTTTTAAAAAATTGGGATAAAAATGTCTTTATAAACCTACCTAGTTGACATAAGTGTCAATATAACATTCCAGTGTTTGAAAGTGTCAATATAAAACTACCCATTCCTACCAATTTTACCCGAAATTTTATGAAATTACTATTTTACTCCTATGAAAAAATTAATTTTTTAAAATATATATGAAATGATTTTGATGCCCTTAACCTAATATTCTCCAGTCATTTCTCAGCTTTTCTTCCCGACGCCATTATTTCCACTATTTTCTCCATATTCCCGTTCACTCGTTCGTCGTCGTTCGTTCCACGCTGACACCGCTCATTGGTCGTTCAATTGCGTCGTCGATCAGGGTGTGATTGCGTGATTCGCGTCGCGTCAATCTCGTCATAGTGGTGGCGGGAGGGGTGGTGGCTTGAGGGAGAGGGAGTGGTGGTGGTGGTGGATTGGTTTAGGGCTGGGGTTTCACGACAACACTGAGGGTGAGCAGCGGCAAGGATAGGGTTGGGTTTCACTACGGGGTTAAGGCTGGGGTCTCACAGTTGGGTTGGGATTTAGGGTTGGGGTTTCACGGCTGGAGGAAGAGGTGGTGGCGGCGGGGCTGGGGGTGGTGGCCTGAGGGCAAAATTGTCTTAACACTTTTAGGTTTCAGGGTAAATGACATTTTAGTCATTCTATATGTGGCCAAAGCCGGTCCACGCCTGAAATGGTGTTTTAGGGTTATATTGGCACTTAGATAAACTAGTTAGTGTTATTTTTGCACTAAAAATTATCTGAGAGTTAATTGATATTTATTCAATTAGGTAGGGTTATATTTGTACATTCTTATTTTGGATGAAAATTTTCGGGATCATCTTAATTCCCTTCTTTCCTTGTCACACCAGTATAAATAAATGTCCTTGCAAAAGAGTTATAAGAGTCTTACGTTGGGACCGAGTGAGTAGAATGTAAAAAAAAGGTCACATTATGTTACAATCACAAACATCATTTAATTAAACGGTTGTTTTCTCATCTCCGCATGATGAGAAGATGGGAAAAAGATATCGAAGAAAAAGTAAGTTTTTGAGGGTTGAGGGTTGAGGCAAGAGATGTTATTACGTCCAGTTATTTGAAATAAGATGATGAGCCCAATTAAACAATATAAATATATAGAACTTGCTCGCTCGATAGGTTCATTTGGAATAAAATATGAAGCATGGAAAATCAAGATAAAAAGATAGACAGTAAATATGTACTTAGTTTGTACCCATTCAAAATGTAATTTAACTATTTACTAAGTCAAACTTTTTAAACTTTGACTATAAAATTGAACTAGTAACAGTATAAAAACTATTGAGGGATATCTTGTTAGATTCGTTATAACATATATATTTTAAATATCAATCTTTCACAAGTTTTAGTTATGCCTAATAAAATATAGCAAAGATCAAATATTTTTTTAGTCAACTGGTAAAAATTAAAGTGCGCAGTTTAAAATGATACAGATGGGTACTATAGAAGAGTCTTTACGAAACGGTGTTCGTTGTAATCCAATTAAAGGAATTCTCCAGGCCCTCTGATTTATACTAAACGTAATTCACACATTTTCAAAGCTTCGAGAGTAGAGTTTAGTTTCTACTTGGCTTACATACACACGTAAAGACCTCATTCCCCTATAAAGAATACCAGAAATTAATTAATAGCCATTCTTCGCACAATTACTGTTATGGTGATGCACCGCTAACTTGTCTTGAGGTTTAGGCAACCACCATATCATCCAAACTTTTCCACGCCAAGTTAAAAATAGTTTTTCAATGAATCACTCCCTCTCTTACAGTTTTGGTCATGGAAGATTTTTATAAATTTATCATAACTATTTATTTTAAATTTTTTTCCTTTTATAATAATATTTACGAGTATGAACCATGGACATCTATGTTATAGAGAATGTGGAATACCAGTGAACCAGGTCAAATTCACTGATACATATTAATTTTTTTCAAGACTAAATTATTTTTTTGGTCCCCAACATACTACCTTTTACCGTCTTTTGGTCCCCGGGAGCAAAACCACGTTTGTTTAGTACCCTACATATTCAAAGTGAAATTTTCGGTCCCCAAAACCAGATTTTGGGTGGTTTTTATCTTTTGGCCCAAAAAATATATATTCTTTTTATGGTTAGGGGTATTTTTGTAATTTCACTTATTAAAAAATAGCAAAAAAGAGCAAAAATTGAAGAAAAAAAACATAAATAGAAAAATCCGTCCGCCGCCCCCTTCTCCGTCCACCGCTGCTCCTTTCTCCAACGGGATTTTCCCCGCCGCAACCCCCTTCACCGGTTCACAGCATCCTTGTCGCCCCCCTCGTCGCCATCCAACATCATCTTCACCGGTTCGCAGCATCCTCGTCACCATCCGAATTTTCCTCGCCGCCGCCCCCTTCACCGATTCTAGGGTTCGCCGCCTCAGCACGATAGGGTTATTTAAAAATGATGCTGGATCAGGAATCATCGCAGAGCTAGAAAGGGAGAGCTAGATTAGGGTTCGCCGGCGCTAGGGTTCGCTGGATGGCGTCGATCGGACGAGGTCAGCGGTGGTGGCGGAGCGAGGTGGTGGTCACGTGTGATGGGCAGGTGTAATGCATGCACCAAATGGAAGAAGAAGACGCATGTGACTTACGCGTGGCTTGAGGCGGCGACAGTGTTTATTGGTGACGGGATGAGGTAATTTTTTTGCTATTTTTAATAAGTGAAATTACAAAAATACCCCTAACCATATAAAAAATAATATATATTTTGGGGGGCAAAAGATGAAAATCACACAAAATCTGGTTTTGGCGGCCGAAAATTTCACTTTGAATATGTAGGGTACTAAACAAACGTGGTTTTGCTCTCGAGGACCAAAAGATGGTAAAAGATGGTATTTTGGAGACCAAAAAAATATTTTAGTCTTAAAAAAATATGGAAGAATGTATATAAGAATCAATTACCATCCTCAAATAAAAATATCAATATCAATATCAATATCAATATCAATATCAATATCAATTAGAATCGCATCTATCTGGCCATCATGTTCACATTTCTTATACAACATCTAGGCATGATGTCTCTCTCTAGTGCTTGGTGGCTTTCATTTTTTAAATTTAAAAATCGACCATTTGTACTGTGTATATATCCCCACACCAGATAAAACCTAAAATACGAAGATTCATACTCACTCTGAACCAATATAAAGAATTGAACAGAATTTTTTTCAGAATCTTTAAAAAATATGTTTAACCGTTAATATGTTTAACTGCGTATAATAACAACAAATAAAAAATTAATAGTTAGAAACTACTTATTTTGACGAATCCAACAAAATCACATACGATAGTATTATTATTTACATATCTATTCATATAAATTGTCAAAGTTTGGTGTGTTGACTGTCAAGTAATGAGTGTGCAACTTATATTGGGACAAAGGGATCGTATCTTAACAATGATTTGGAATTTCGATATAGTATCATCTTCATTTATAAATCACTCATTTTCTTAATCACCATCGATCTTGTTTTCAAGGCTTGATGCGTACTTTCTGTTGATGAGTAAAATTTAAGGCTCAGCCCAGGTTAAACGAACTCATACATAGATAAAACGAAAGTAGTAAGAGGACACGTGATATTCTTTAAAATATTTAGCTCTTACCGCTTATGTATTATGTGCATATACATCCATTATAAAAACTGTCTACTGTAATACATTAAACGGAGTTACCAATCTGTCTGTAAATATTAAATGGTAAAGTTTTGTTTTGCACATAGTTTTGTTTTAAATCGACTAACCGTTAGACAAGATTATTTTATAATTGATGTAATTATTGGGGTGATTTGGTGTTTGTTTTTATTTATTGCAACGAGTATCTTATAATTTTGAAAAACTTTAAAAATCTATCAAAATGTATAAAATAATTATAATTTGATTCTAAAGATTATTGAAACAAGTTTTTTTTTATAATCGGTTTAATCGTCAGTCAAGGAGATTTTCTCTTTGTTTTGAGGAATATAATATCTACATATTTATGGTGTATAATATCTACATATTTAGGTTGTATAATCCAATTTTTACACCCTTCTTTGATCTGTCTTTTTCGTGCAATTGGGCGTGCAATTGAGCTGCCGTTCTGGCATTGGTTTAATATCTCTAATGACTCTTCTGATGTCAAAACTGGCCTCAAAAATTAATTAAAAAATATTGACTTTTTTTAAATCCTCGGAAGTGACCTCAGAAGCTAATAAAAAATTATGGGCCTTTTTTATCCTGTCAAATCCAGAAAATCCAGATCAACCATATTAACCCATTCTTCATATGAACACAGATCGATATTCATCTTCAACCAACACAACCACCGTTGTCCTCATCTCTTACACGCATATCAAACCCACATATGATCAAACTCATGATAATAAACTTTCAGAGAAAAATCATCAATCTACCCTAAACAATAACATATACTATGTATCAAAATTTGTAGGTGGGTTTACCATTTGAAAGTTCAAAACGGAGAAATCATACCTTGATATTATGAAGTTTATCACCACAAGTTCTTCAAATATGAATAATTCGACGCCGCGGATTCAAATTTAAAAGGAAAAGGAAGAGTGTTAGATTTGGGAAACGAGAAGAGAAGAAGAAACAAATTAAGAAGAAGGAAGGAAGGGGGAAAAAAGAAAAGAAGGAAAGATGGAAAAAAAATGAAGGAAAAGAACAGCCGCTATTGGGAAGGAGGGACATTAATGATGGTGGTATTTTTTTTTAGGATTTCTTATTTTAGTACACTTCAGATGTCAGTTCCAATTTTAGAAATGCCTTTAAATTGCACTTAAGAAATCTTTTCCTCTTTCGAAAATGTCTCGAAAATGCTTTAAAATAAGTAGCTTTTAGTACAAATTTTCAAACAAATATTCCAACTTTGGAACTGCCCTTGAAAGTTCACTAAAGCAAACAATTGTCAATGGAGCCATCGTAAGATACTTTCAACAAAGGTTCAAACCCAGACGCCGCTTAGCATACTACGTTAGTTGGCGGTGGCTATTCACCAAGCACCGTTAAATGAATTTTCAGAGTCGTCGATCATTAACTCGACTAACAAAATACATGTTTAGAGTTTAGAAACGAGGTAAACTAATATGAGCTTATGAATGCTAATGAGAGGAAAATGATAAGATCGAGTGTAATTTATTTAATGGAGGATAATTGGTAAAGAGAGTCTCCAGTTAGACGCACTTAACAGTTAGATCAATCATGAAAAATTTCATTATAATTATTTATACATTGTGATGTATTTTAAAAGTTTTGCACATTTATAGGAATCTCGTTGCAATAAATAAAAACATCTATCAAATTACCCCATTAGTTACATCGATATGAAATGACTCAATCTAACAATTAGTGAGTTTAAAACAAGATTTGTGTTGGTAAATAGCACGAAAAAAATTGATTATAATAAAGTATATTCTAAGAAGACAATAATCGAAAGATGCCTAATTTGCTAGACAGAGAATCATTTCCTTATTGCGCTGTAAAAACTTTCATTCGTAGGTTGATAAATATAGGTTAGGAATAATTCTCTCCTTTAATTTAATAAGAAAATAAAATATAAAAAGCACAAAGGGGCCTTTTATCACAACATTGCCCTAACAAACGACGTTCATGATAACAATTCTTGTTCTATCCACTCATAAAGTGCAATATTTTACTAAATGTCAACTTCAATTCTCTCAATTTAATATTTGTCCGACTTATTTGTTAAGTTCTATTTAAATATATCCGTAGTCAAAGATCATAAGAAAGTATTTTGATAAGAATGTTGATGACAAGCATGAACTCTAGCTCACATATATGTTCAATTGTTCATGATAAGATGATTAGGTTCAAATCTTTTCTGCAATTATTTTCTTGTCTTATCAAATCATTTATTTGACATGTAGCCAATTTGCAAAAACAATCTATAGATCGATCATCATAGAGTATTTATCTATTTACAACTATGATTTTTATAAATTACAATTTATATATAACATATATTTTTAATAAATATCTTAGACATGTCTCTAATTTAATTAAAGCGACGAACACTTGAAAATTATGGTATGTCAGTCATCTAAGAATCACCCAATCAAGATGCCAAGTAGGAGTGTTCAAATTGCCCGACCCAACCCGTAATGACCCGATCCATATGGGTTTGGTCGGGTCAATGTCCCATTTGGGTCGAGTGGGAAGGTCCAAAAGGTGCGGGTCGGATTTTGACCCAAATCGACCCGTTTTGATCCATTTGTAATTTTACCCCATTTTCGTGAAAAAAAAAATCATAAAAGATAATTAGTTTAATACAATATACCCACAATTAATTTACTTCATAAACAAGTTTAACATTCTTGATTTTTTTATAAAACTAAAAATAATTTTTGCAAACTACTATTAATTATAAATAATATATTGATAATATATGAAATATATGTTCATAATTATATAAATATTAAAAGTATTCTAATTAAGTAAAATGAAAAAAATTGTATTTTTCTTTATAAAGTGAATAATATAAAATTAAATATAATATGTTCTTATTTTAAATTATATAAAAATAAATCATAATTTTATTTATTATTTAAATATTATTAAATTTAAATATTATTAAATATTATTTAAATAAATAATAAAAAATATACTATTTTTTATGTAATCTTGGTCTATTTTGGTCGATCCATGATCTAGTCCGACCCGGCACTAAACTATCAGAATTTTGACCCGATCCGACCCGACCCAACCCAACCCATTTGACCCAAAATTTGGGGTCAATTTGTGCCAGAATAGCTGACCTTCCCCGACCCATGAACACCCCTAATGCCATGTTTGTAGAGGCTTGTTTACGGAAAATCGGATGTTTTTGAGGTTTGACATTAAAATGGGGGGTGATGAGAAAGTTTTTCATGAAAGATGGTATGTCTATAAATTTATGGACAAACCCTCAAACCTTTTATCTTAAAAAAATGTATTTTTAAAAATATTTAAATATTGTATATAAGTAAAAATAAGTAATATTGTGTATTCGATTGTGAAAATATAAAAAAAAATTTAAAAATTTTTAAAAAATTTAAATTTATTATGTAATTTAGCAAATATAATATATAAGTTAAAAAATACAGTTACAGAGACAGGTCACCTGTCGGGGACCTAGTAAAAAATGATAACCCTTGCGGTATGGTGGACAATCCACAGTGATATGACATTTCACACTAGAGATGAAAAAGAAAGAGTCAAGATTAAAAAAATATATCTTTACCATCAATAAATTTTGGTTATTACTTTTATCAAATACTAGTATATATTATATATTAAGAATAATTTTATTTAAAAAATAATTATTAAATTCATTCGATTAGGGTTGTCGAATCAGATGCTAACGGTCATAGGAAATCAACAATTCTTAATGCTATTTTTACGAATTTTCCTTTTTCATTATCACTAATACAAATATAATTGATTTAGAATTAGAATAGAAAAGAATACTCTTTCTGATTGATTTTGTGTATATCCTATTTCCATATTCGTTTATGTCATGTATATTCTTTGTACTTACTATATGTGTGTGTGGGTGGGGGGTTCAGTTGATAACACCCCCTTAATGTGAGAACACCCTTTATGTGAGAATAAATCTGAATCATTCATAAAAGTAATTTGTTGTGCGGAATGGAGAAAGAACAGAAAATATGAACGAAATTAACAAGACACAAGATTTACGTGGTTCACC
>JAULKM010110237.1:0-23235 GCA_032355605.1 Rubia tinctorum
AACACGTGTAAAGATAAAATGTTGAATAAAAATGATGGAAAAGGATTCACTAAAGTTACCTTGCATTGCATCCACAATGTGTCATTGTAATCTTTTGGGACATCATGCCAAGTATCGTAGTGGATATCTACCCTTGTTCAACCAACTAGACCATTTGGCACGTTTCTTCGACACACAATTGCCCAACTTGACGAAAATCAATGACGCTAACTCTTTCCTAGCCATTCTACATTTTAAGGCTCTACAATGACTTTGGTGTTTTCCTATGTCCCCCAATTCGTCATCCTCATCCCATGTTGAGTCCGTTGTTGGGGGGTTGTCATTTCCGGAAAGTGAGACATCAACATGAGTTCTTTTCGTAGTTGTCATTTTATATGCTACATTTACAAATATACCAAATAATAACTTAACCTCAGAAACAAATGATTCACTAATATTTAAAGAATACAAAAACATGAAACATATAAGAAGAATATGGTGTACTAAACCCTAGCCAATTAACATATATAATAGAATATTAATTAACCATTTAAGTTTAAATAGAAAACCTAAGCCAACATAACATAGAAATTAACCTAGCATTTATGCACACTAATACCTAGCTCAATCAATAAATATAGAAATATACCATTTATTATCAATTACAATGAATTATTTTATTGACCTGCCCCCCACGACATCGTTAAACTCGTGGAGATGCTTGATTAAGGTCAAAGATAGAAATTTATATTATTGCTTCCGCTCCTACTACTAAACTACCTATAGGGTGGATAACGGCAAGACCGGGATCATCCATAGAGATGCTACGAACTTAAAACTTAACTATACAAAGCCGCGATCGGTTTATCAATCCATTCACGTGTTAGGAATAACTAATGTTGCAAAAAAGGTTTTGGGTGGGTTTTTATCTAACAGCTACAAGTATGCAAGAACACAGGAGTAAAACTATATATTGCTAGCACTTGGGAAATATTTGCGTAACATGATCGATGAATGACTTATACCATAGATTCTATCACATACAAGAGATATAAACCTATCTTATGCCAGTGTCACATAGTGTGGGGATAACCAGACATTTTTCCAAGTCTATCACACAAGGTACGTTCACCACCAATAGATGCTTATCACACCACCTCTGTAACTAGGGATGCGTTCCAATCCTTCCAACTCTGCATTTCATCCCCATCATCTCACTTCCAATGCTAACGCACCCCTGTTTAAAGGAACGATGCCTTGCGTAGGTAGCAGTTGCTAGATATGAAAGTAAGGATAATACGTCTTGGGCACTCCAGTATGGACACCAATCCCTAGGCCTAGAAAGGCAAAGGAGTTGGCACCTTTTGATGACTCTAGAGGTGACACAACCTTAATCTCTATACAACAACCCTAGTCGCTACAAACATAACGCTAATCTATCAGGGTAAGCCAAGGGTTTCTCCTCATTAGGGATTAGTCTAGCGCTCCCAACTTGCAATTCCTCACACAACTAGCCAATTAGAATTATAGTCTAACCAATCGAAATTGTACTTTCAAGGTAATATGAATGCACTCATCCCCTCAGTACTCTCGAACCTACGATAGTCATAATCTAACATTCCCAAGATAGCAATGAAGCCTAGCACGATATTATACTACACATGTATGTGTGGATACATCATAAATCATAGCATAACATAAATCTCATAAGAATAGATACATAAAAGCCCAAATCAAGCACAAATATTCAAAGGAAATAAAGATACAGAAATCGAAGAACCTCAATAAGTTAACATCTAATCATGAATACAAATATATATCCTCAAGAAAATTAACTACCCTCTAAGAATTCAACACAAATATTACATTGGATTCAATGCCCTTGGGCAAAAACAAGAAGAAAATAAAATAAAAACCTAGAGAGAAGAGTATTCTCCTTTCTATCTCTACCCTACTCTAAGAATTAGAAGGAAACTAAAGATCTCTTTATACACTAATAGACATAGTTTTCTATATAGTGATAGGGAATTGGGCCTTGAAAAAGGCCCAAAATGAGGCCAAAAATCCTAGCAACCGAAATTGGCATGGGTCGTGCTATAGCACCGACCCCTGTTGGGTGTGTCTAGCATAGCCCGTGTTGGTTGTGTCTGGAACGGCCTGTGTTTTCTGGCACAACCGTGCTGGCTTAGCCCGGTACGAGCTGTGTTGTTTGGTATGGGCCGCCGGCTAAGGCTTTGTCTCGACCATTCTGATGCATGCGACCACATCGTTCGACATATGTCGTCTGCTGGGAGTTCTTCCTAGATCAGTTAAACAGTGTGGGCCATGTCAATCTTCACGAGACACCGACCGAGTGCATGATTTTCTCTTCTAAATAGCGCATGCCATGTAAATCCTTGTGGGCCATTGGTTGGGAGTCAATTTCTAAGGGAAAATGGTGAGACCATGTAAATTGTCACACCCTGTGTGCTGATCTTCGGATGTTGGAATTGAAATGACACGGGTCATGTTGAAGGGCACGACCCATGTCCATACTTAGCCGCACAGATTTTCACGTTGGCATGGGTCATGTTGAACCAAGTGGCACGTGTTGCGGGTCTGTGGCACAGCTCTGCTGGTTGGCACGACCTGTGCTGAGGCTCTTTAGCATGGACTGGTTGGCTGGAACAATCTGTGTTGTTTGGCGCAGCTAGGGGTGTTCAAAAAAACTGGAAAATCGATAACTGGTCAAAACCAAACCGGTATTTAATTACCGGTTAATATTGGTTATGATTTTCCGGTTATGTCGGTTAATTAGTTTCTTTATCGGTTTTATTTTTTGGTAATTGGTCTAACCAGATAAACATTAAGAGATTTTATAGCATAATAATTAATTTCAACCCCAAAAATTAATTCACTAAAATTTGGGCTTTGATCACAAACCCAATAAGAAAACTTTAAATTACTAACTCAAATTGACTATTCTTCAAACTCTATATTATTAACTCATATATATTTGAATAATAATTATGCCCAAAGAATATAATTATGCAAACAAAAGTCGATGTAGATTATAATTGCGCCCAACACTAATAATTATCAATGAGATAAAAATTTAATATTGATTCAAAAAATTATTCAACTCTTATGCAACACAATTATCCAATTTCTAAATTTTTTACCTTATATTCCAAGTTTTACGGCTCTAACTACTAATTAATATTAATATGGATTTATATTTTTAATTTTAAATGAATGACATGTATGATAACCGTTAATAACCAACACATCAACCGAAATCGATACTAACCAAATCGGTCAAACCGACAACATTATCGGTCGGTTATTCGGTTCCTTATAAAATTTTATAAACCGGTAGAAACTGAAACCGATTAACCACCTAACCGACAAACCGACTGGTTGAACACCCCTAGGCGTAGCATGCCAAGTATTCAAGAGTTTTACTTCTACTCCCTTCTTTTTCCGGCTTGATTCCATCTACTACCACCTTTTGACTCGTGGCCTTCTGTCTACTACCATCCTTGTGAATAACCTTCTACTATCTACTACCTCCCTTGCAGTTGGCCTCTTCAAAACTACACCGAAATATTCACGAGCAACCTACTAATAATCTCATAGAGGAAGATCTACATGCTTGTGAGAACATGGTGTCCATTAGATCCAATTGTGTCTATAAAACTCAGGATTTAGATAAGAAAACCAATAACGGTCATCTAAACCCTTTGTAATGTAAATATAACTAAAACTATCAATCAACCAACAAAAGCATAATAATAAATGTGTCAAATGCATTGGTTAACGCATGCATATAGGTGCATATCATTTATCATCCACCCCCATGAAGACACCCAACCCTTAATATAATACACAAATTAATTTCAATAAAAAATCCCACTTAAAATAGAACTTATAAGAATCACAAATGCAAACCCTAGCTATCATCATAGAACAAATATTTGAATCTGCTCATTTTTGTTCCAAAATAGTAAACCCTAGCTATTGATTGAAGGGAAGATTTACCTTTTTTTATCAATCAAAGGATATGAAATACTCCTTCATAGTTTCTACCTATATATCAAAAAAAATCCTTGACAAAGTAAAAAAATTGACATGAGAAATTGGAGAAGAAGAGAAATAGGATGGAAGGCATACCTCACATCATCAAAACATCAAATGTTGGAGTGGTGATGAAAGGGAATAATATGTAGGGTTTGAGAGGTTTTTTGGAGAGGGAAATGAGGGGAAATAAGCAGTATTCAAATGGGTAGTAAATGCCCATTTAAAACCCCCCTTTGCATTTGTTTTTTCCTAGTTAAGAGGGTTTTCAAACTCGGAAAGAGGTACGACTTAAATTTCTGAGCTTGGAAATGAATTGTTTCCTCCATATAGAAGACAAGATGTTTTTTTAGTTCAGAAACCCTTTTCATGATTTTTTTTTAAAACGAGCAAATGATTTAAATACCCAAAACAAACAATTGATTTCACCATATTCCAAACCCTACATTCCCAAATTTCAAAACCCACAATCCCCTTACCAATTCACAATGAGTCTTAAGAGCACGAGTGCTAGGTTAAAGGCAAGTGATCGGAGTCATCGTTTGATCTCAGAGATTGGCCAATCATCAAAATTCTCCAACGAGAAAGCTGAGCAAAGACATGTCAATTTTTCCAAGAGGAAAGTTTTCAATTCAAAGGCTATATTAGCATCAAACATTGAAGGATTAGGACTAAACTATTTGCTAGAATATTTCAAAACCCAACATTTAGAAAAATTACTTTGTATCAATGAGCAGGTTCATGTGGATGAAGTGATATAGTTCTTTGCAAATTTGGGTCAAAGTAGCAACAATCCTGATGTGACTAAGGTCAATGGAAAACTATATTTGTGACTAAGTACACTATTAACGGCGATCTAGATTTCCCCTACACCACTCCAGAGAAATTAAGGCCCAATGACCCCAATGGTCCAATAGAAATTTATCACACACGTGTTTAGCCAGGCGTGAGCGACGCTACCCCAGTTTATCCTATTTTGATGGCTAGGAAATATTTTAAGAGGGTAAGAAGTAATTTGGAGAAAACCGAGAGTTATGATATCAGTGTGTTGACCGTAAAGCAACGTCCCATGTATAAGTGGATATGTCTTAATGTTTTGCCCGTGAGTGGACACACTTGCAAGCCGACTACTGCTAAGCTTATGTTGTTTTACTACGTCATGGAGAGGTCAAGATAAACCTCGTTATACAATGTCAAAATATCATTTATTATAATTTTCTTAGCTTAGTATCTTTAGGAGGATAACACTATACTCTTTTTCCCACTGAGTTTTTTAATGAGGTAGTATGATCATTTTAGTTTATTATTATTATTATTATTATTAATGTAGCAATAAACCTGGACATGTTGGTTTAGAAGAGTTTTGGTTATATTCTAATTTAGGGTTTAGAATATTCATTTTTCATTTGATTGGAATTAGATTTAGTAAGTTTAGATTAGGTAGATTCATTCAAGAAATCATCCAATATTTGGATTGATTTACTTGGATGAATATGGTTATCATTTAGATTTAAATTAGATATTATAGTTGAATATGGTTTTAGCTTCTTAAAGCTGTCATAATTCATTTCAGTTTCTAACGGGAATTACCAAATCCCGCTTTGTTTCTATTTCTGAGTGGCTGAATTATACCCTATAAATAGGGGAGGCCATCCAAAAAATTTGACACATTATTATCAATCATATATTCAGAATTTTGAATTCATACTCTTTGCTTGCGAGCGTTCTTTATTGTTGCTTAATCCTGAGGGTTAATTAAGTATCAATACAATCAATTTGTGAATTAATCATGCGGGCTAGTTAGGGTCATAAATCTCGAGTTATTCAAGATCCCGTGGGTTAATTTTGATCAATTTGTGCGGCTATACTAGGGTTTGCGAAATCCCTCATTTAGTTAAAGATCTAAAACTCTGCAATCCAGAATCTTTGCAAGGAGATTCATATCACCCTGGTTTTGCCATTTTCTCATTCATGTTCAAGCTTGCACAGACAAAGATTATATATCTTCCTCACGGTGGTTTGATAACCGCTATACTGAAAGGGGGGATGTAATTCTTCAGGATAAGGATCTTCGGATGGAATATTATGACAAGGGCTGGTTCCAACACAAGCAGCTCCGTCTCGGCTTTGATGAAAAGTGAAAGTTCTGGCCAATGCCCGGTCAAAAAGCTAAGATTGTGAAGAGGGCTCGTAAAGCTACTGTAGATAGAGATGAGGCATCGAGCTCCCGTACGTGATAAATATTATAATTTATTGACTTAAATTAAGTGCAATTGCCTGTACAAAACCGATGCGTGTGGAATGACCGAAATGCACGAGATGTTAACCCGTACTCATTCCTAGCATATCGTGTTCATGGAAGCCCAAGGCCTCTATTTGGAATTGAGCAAAGATGATGAGCCGCCTAACTTTGAGGTAGACTTCTAAGAGAGTGATGATAATGGTGATGATGATGGTGATAATGGTGGGAATGACGAGAATTTTGGTCAAGGGGTTGAAGAAAACCTTGGGGGCCAAGATGATGGGGGAGAGGACTCTAGCGTTGATAGAATACTTGCGTAGGAGTAGTTGGATAATGTTTTTTCTTAGTTGGATTGTTTAAACTTAGGATTGGAAGGTTGTTTTATTTATTCGAGAAAATGTTGTTTACTTAAAAGTGATGCATTTGTGGATTGTCTTTATGTTATTGCATTCCTTTAAAAATATATTTATTTAATGGAATTTTGTTAAATGTTAGAATGAATTAATTTGTGCTCCAAAAGATGAGCCTCAAAGTGGAAATGGTTTTTTTCTTCAAATTTGACCTAAAGTACGAACGCAGTTCCGAGCTCAGAAATGAATCTTTCCTTTGCATTCATCGACGAGAAAGCTTTACGGACTCGGAAACGCATCATGTCTTTTAGGAGCTTAGATACAAAAAAGTTTTCGAGCTCGAAAACTATATATCCAAGCTCGACACAAATTCTGAGCCCTCTTAGAAAAAAATGAAGCGACGATTAATTCCCAGTTTAATCATTTATGAGTTCGGAAACTGATTGTGTTCTTCATATGAAGGGCCAAATTAATGCTTCCGAACTCAAAATAGCTATGTATATATAAAAAACAAGATTTCTAATCATTTTCATCAATTCCCCCCAAATATCTAAACCTTAGTTGCCTTATGAACTCAAAAAAATTACCTCAAATCCTACTAAACCCACAAAGTTGTTGATATGGCTAGAGGAATTTCAAGCCACGAAATACCTAGATCTCGTTCAACCAGCCACAATTCCAGCTTCGATGATAGAAGCTTCGTTTCTCAATTTGCTCAAAATTGTTATGATGCATTACGTGAGAAGGGGAAATTACTACATTCTTATATTTTCGGGCATATTAAGCAATAGTATTAGTCGATCCACTAAAATACTTTAGTGACCAAGATGTAGAGAGGTTGCTTTCATGTAACAAAAAAACATATTTGGATATGACTTTCCAATTTTATGCTAATTTGCGGGAAATTGCAAATAGGGATTACGAGACTAGGGTTTGGGGATTGACATCCCGATTAACCAATGTACTATTAATAAGCTATTAGACTACCCATACCTACATTTAGAATGTGTATTTTTGAAGGAACTAGATGGTCTGTTGAATGATGTGTACCATAGGGATAAATGGCCTCTAGAAGTTGATTACACCTACATTGATCTCGTGGATTGTAGTGTGAGGTATTTCAATCGCAATAGATTTGATAGCCCTTTTACACTATAGACCAACGTTTTACATATGAGATCATTGCTAGAAGTTCGGTCCCCTCGGGCAGATACATGACCAAGCTTAATCATCCCACCCTTATGTTATTCTATTTAATAATTAAGGGTAGAAAAATTAATCCCTGGGTGGCTATTTTAGGCATATGCTGCACTTTACGACTTTGAAGAAGGTGTTGACATGCCCACTATATATGAGTTTAATTACTTTCATTTTGAAGAGTGATGATGGTTAGTAGGGAGGAAAAAGGGCCAAAGTATTTTGACAAGACATGTTTCAAGAACAAGGGTTGGGTGTTGCGCAATGTAAGTGGTTTTATAAGACCACGGAAGCTTCCGAGGTGAGCAAGAGGCCACAAATTGAGGAAGGTTAGTCACAAAAGATTTTACATTAATTTTGTTCATATATTGTCGGTCTTGTTTTTGTTTTCTATATTGTTTAAATACTTCATAGGTTGGTTGCTATACTTTGTAGGTACTGAAAAAGCTTACTTGAAAGGCCTCAAAGATTGCTACAAATGGATACACAAGGAGTTTTGTGCCATGAAGGCGAAGATAAGGTTCATGGAGAAATCTTAGCCAGCTTATGAGAGCCACCATGCATCAAGCTTCCGACATCGAGTCGACCGATCGACTTCGACCGGCGACATTGAAGATGTAGATGAATGAAATATATGAATAATTGATTTCTAATACTAGACTTTATTGTGTTATTTATGTTTGATATTTTTGTTAAATTTTAATGATCTCGAATAATACTTCTAAATTGCATTTCTATGTTGTGTCTAATGCTATGTTAGTTAAATCTTATAAGGATTTGTTTACCAATAACGTCAATACTAGAAGCATGTGAACCATCCAATGTACATCACTGAACGAATGACATAAACTACAGCTGAAATCGAACAACTTACTACTTATGCTTTCTTTTCATGATCACCACCTCCTCCGATCTCCATTCTACGTGTGATCTTCCCCTTACCGTCGACCCACATTCCTTCATCATGGTCACTACGTCTAAGGAAACTGTGAAGGCTCCGATCATCTTTCTCGAGCAACATAACTTCTTCAGATCCACAACTAGATGTATGGCATTCGAATCCAATCACTTCCTCTAACTCATTTTCTTTAACGAACGCATGTTTCCCTTCCACAAAAATCTCCAACCTAGGAAGAACAGGATCCCAAATATAGAAAACCAGGTGTGATTGAGACGCCAATATAAAAGGATTGTGCTTCCAGCCAACCCGACTTCGATCGGCAAGGGTGATATCTAAATCCTCGGTGCATTGCCCGTTGTTAAATCTACCCACCGGCATTTAAACACAGGCACACGCATACTAACATAGTCAAGCTCCCAAATTTCTGAAATCGTGCTAAAGTAGCACTTTAGGGAGTATATAGGATTGTTGTCAACCCCACTTCCAACATTCATTAATGCTTTAGAAACAAGAGACACTACACTATTTTGAGTGAAAATCTCATCATCCATCGATTTCATTGAAAACGCAAAACCATTGATGTCATCCCCAATGGTCTGTAAGCTAATCATTTCACTTACATTGGATGTTAATCGACATCTACATGATCCTGCAAACCATGATGCAAATGTCCTATTGTGCATGTGGATGACCTGAGCCTAATTGAAATTAGGGTCGCCCACTCTTATGGCATCCATAAGAATCTATATGCATGGAATTACATCCTCGTGGTTGCAAAACATAAAGATGGGAAACACATAAATCTTTCGCACTCAGGCTAAATAGTTTCCCCGGTCTAACCCCTACACCTTCCAACCTCCCTTCATGTCTACCAATTAGAACACCAGCACATTAAAATTCCTTCATATAATAGTGCAAAACTCAATGGCCTCTTTTGTCATGTATCGCTGCACAATACTAGCATTTGGCCTATACCATTTTTTCACAAAGTGCTTGAAGATTTTCATGTACCTCTCAAACGGGTACATCGATCTGAGAAAAACTTGACCATATAGCTTTATCTCCCACTTCAAATGGACGATCAAGTGGGCCATAATGTCCCAAATGAGGGAGGGAAATGCATTTCCCTACAGCACAAAACTTCAACAATCCTTCCTTGCAACCTATTCAACTTCGATACACTAAATTTTTTGTAAAAATGGATTTTTTTTATTAAAAAACAAAGATCTGTAATACACAATATTACATTGGAAGGTAGTGTAGATTGAATGGCAATGAAATTCAATTACTGCATTAGGTAGTGACAATCGTGTGACTTCAATCCACCCAACCTCAACTCCTCGACTGACACATAAGTGTTGATGTGGGACGAGTATGCACTAGGCACTTTCAAACTACTAAGGATCTCACAAAAATATTTGTTCTCCAACTGCGACATTAAATAGCAAGCAGGGAGAAAGTAACAATCATCACTGGTACTCACTGGCCCTGGATTCTTCTGAATAACCAACTCAACCAAATCTAGTCTATCCTTCAATCCATCCTTTGTCTTCCAAGGGGTATATAACAACGTCCCAACCAAAAAATTACAAACATTCTTCTCAATTTGCATAACGTCCAGACAAAGTTTAACATACAAATGCTCCCAATAAGGTAGGTTAAAAAATTGAGCATTTCTTCTAACTTCCTTCAACAGTAGCTTTTGTTTTCTTCTTTCCAAAATCATTGGGAAAATTTTGAACACTTTCATAAATCTTTGTACCTGTCTGTGGCAATAATGCACCTCTTGCCTCAACTTTCATAAGGGTCTTGTCTATCTCTGCGTTGGTTTCCACCATTAAATTCCAAAGCCTTCACTTCTTCAAAATCTTCAACAACTTCCGGACATGTATTGGTAGGATGATCAAGACAACAAATGCCACACACCTTGACTTGTTGAGCTCTCCCATTCATAATTTATTTCATCATCGAGGCAAGTTCTTCGCTCTTCCAACTTTGGAGAGTGAGCAGGCTCATCTAATATATTCACACGGGATCGGTTTCCAAATTGTCTTGTCTCATTGGCCATTTCTTTGAATAATGTCATTCCATCCTTGGGGCTCTTATTGGTTATGGAGCCATTGCATGTCACATTAACCATTATCATATTCCCGTCACAAAGGCCTTCGAAGAAGTAGTACAACAATCACTTTCTTTGAATGGATGGTAAGGGAAACTTTCCATAAATCTCTTTAAAATTTTCCAATACTCATAAAGGGATTCATTCACCATTTTGAAATGTTGGAGAGATGCTTCTTTAGACCCGCGGACTTAGAAGCCTGAAAGTACTTTACAAGGAACCTCTATTTCATGTCTATCCAAGAAGTGATGCACCCCGACAGAAGATAATATATTCAATCCTTGGCTACGTTCCTAAGTTTTTGGTACAGTTATAGGCCATAAACCAGAAACTAGACAATACCAAACCAAAGACAAACACCTTCAAACAAATAAGGAGTAACCACAAAAGCTTAACACTAAATCAACCCAAAACTACCAAACCAGAAAAAACAACACTAACTACTCTACCAATGAACTATGCAAGTTGATAGTTAAATCTTTCAACTAGAAACCCCGACAACGACGCCAAAATTTTATCAGCATTCCACGGGTTTGCTAATAAAAAAAACTTTTTATAGGAGATCTACTTACCCGCTGAGCAATTTGAATAAAAGATAAGATTTATAATATTGCCCCGTTCTTACTACAAAGCTACTAAAAGGGTAGATGGCGGCGGCAAGTCCGGGGTTGTCCATAGAGATGCTAGGACTTTAATGGTTAACTATACAAAGCTGCAATTGGTTTGTCAATCTGATCACATGTGAGGAATAGCTAATATTGCAAAACAAGGTTTTTTGGGCCAGGAGGGGGTTATCAAACTAGTAAAATCATGCAAAGACAAGAGAGAGTAAACTATATAAAACTGGCACTTGAGGATATTTGTGTTACATGACTAGTAGTATATTTTGATCCTAGATTCAATCAAGTAAAAGACGTACAAACCTATCCTAATGCATATGTCACATATTCACATAGGTGGTCAACACTTCCCCCTATCTGTCACATAAGAGTGCTCTCATTTTCTTCCTACGATACTGCCTCCGTAGTTAAGGAAGCACAACAATGGCCCCGCCGTTGTGTAGTTCTATTCATTCTCTATAAAGAATTACCTTCTGGCATTCCACTATAAATGTTTCTCCCTAGGCCTATAGAGGCAAAAGGATTGGCACCTTATGCTTGAATCTAGGGTTGCAACGACGAGAGTTGAATTATGCCAACCCTAGTTGCTACTAAGCTATCTTTATCTATAACCTATTGGGATTCCATCAAGCTCACTAGCATCCATTCATAAAAACAGTAACTTGTGACCCACATGCATACACTCATATGATCAATGAACCCTTGCTCTCTCTATTACTCTACCAGCACTTTCCAAGGGGATACCAATAAATGTGTTAACATGAAAGTAGACTAAAGTGTATGCCAACATAGTGTATCAATCATGCAATTACACAGAATTTAAAGCATAAGTTAACATAGTAATCATAAGCATTTAAGGTAGGAAGATATAAGATTCTCACAAAATAGCTACCAAGCCATAAATACAAATATAAATCCCTAAGCTAAATCACTACACCTTCTTGGAACAATACTTATTTGTTGGTACGGTCCATGTATAATTGCACAGTTTTGCCAGTTCTTTCTTGATCGATCTTCGACTCCTTCACCTCAGGGCTTGATTCCATCTACTACCGCATTTTAACTCGTGACCTTCTGTCTACTACCAGGCTTGCGAATGGCCTTCTACTATATACTACCACCCTTGCAGATGGCCTTCTACAAACTACTTTGAAGTTCTTACGAGAAACCTAAGAAATAAACTTATAAAACAATATCTAGATATGCTCGTAAGGACATAACATCAATTCGTTCTAATAAGTCTACCAAATAAAGTATTTAGACAAGAAATCCAACAACGACTATCTAAACCCCTTGTAATGTAATTCTAACTAAACCTAGCAATCAACAAACCAAAATATAATAAGAAACGTGTCAAATGCATTAGTTAACGCATACGTTTCAGTGCAGATCACCACTATCTCCATTATTCATAATTAGGAGTAAGGTCAAGAGCAACATGCAATTATTATCTTTAACTCCTCACACTTTGGGTTTAAACGACCACACGAGTGCAGGTTAAAGACAAGCAAAGAATAAATTATATTTACTTTGTGATAATTAAATTTCTCTTGTTTCTATACAAAATATGACATCTCATCATCAATAACTCCTTGGCGGGGGGGGGGGGTTATGGTATACAATTCACCTAATCATACGAAGTCCACAATAAAGATAATACTTCGAACCCACTAAACCAAATAAAGAACTGTTCGCTGGAGAAGAAAGAGAATCTCGCTAATAGAAACACCTCGATTGTAGCGAGCCTTCTTAATTGAACCTAGAATAAGAGAGGTTTCTAACCTGTAACCATGCCACTAAAACCATGATATAGGAATATGGTCTATAACCTATAAATATTGTTAAATACATCAATCATAAATAGCTTATCTGTACAGTTGAATAGGTAATCACATTTCAGAAACACTATTATTATACTAATCATACACTAACTTAGGCATCAGAGAGGATCCCGGGGACTTCCCCGGGACCATTTCATGCACAATCCATGAAGATGACAATTAACACAATGCTGAAACTGGATATTATGTCGGTTCAAATTGAACTTCCTGCATCAGTGGGGCCATCTGTGTGGGCCAATTTTTTATTTTCAGGGCTTCATGGTATCTGTAAGAGGTTTGTCCTCATGTCAAAAGAGAAAAAACAATAAACTCGAGAAAAATCGTGTATATTAGCAAGATGGAACATTATGAACTGCCAAAATCAGAGAATGATGCCGAGATTGGACAGAAAGCAACAAAGCGAACCATTTATTGGATCATACACCAACTAAACACAACATTGATGAAGCTAACCATAGGACAAATGGAAAATCCTCAAATAAGAAGGGTTAAGTGAAAGCGATGAAGTGAACCAGTTCTAAATACACATCATCCATACATTGTAACATTACATCGTCATAACTAAGGTACGCTCAATCCTATGTACGCAAAATATAAGTAACTACCTCGCACATTTAAAGTTGGATTCATAAATAGATCATGCATAATCATAAATGATGCCAAGATAAAATGTCCAACTAGAAACAGAGTTAATATTGCAATAAGCATGAATAAAAGAACAATGCCCTCATAAAAAATTACATTTGAAACTTGATACACATAAAACTCAAAAGTACTATATAGAGATTATAAAACCGTAAGGAAAGTAAAACGATAGACTCTATCTCTTAACACTTGTATAAGTAGTATAATCTAGCTTAACCATTTAACAAATTTAAGAGTAGAAAACATAATTCTAATAAATCGTAAATAAGTAGAAACTGATATAGTAGGCCAACCCGATCTGGTGTTGATTCCTACAGCCTCCGGGTCTACACCATAGGGAAGTTACGGTGAAGGCAGCCTCAACGTTTAGTATAAAGGCATCCCTTGAGGATACCCAACCTGAAAGTTGGAAAGCATACCGTGTAAGCACTCTTCACGCCAACGATATACTATACTCCGTCTTCACATGGTCAAATGAACACGTGCAGCTAGTCAAGTATCCCTATTGACCATGTAGGCCTATTGTCACTTAGAGCTAAGTCAAAGCAATCTTGGGCTTCTTCTCACCTCAGTATTCCTTGCCTCCCTTTAAAGTAGGGCAGTAGAACATCCTTTATCCACATTCTCTAGTTCGCTAATCCTAATCGCTGATCCTATAGAACAAAGATGTTAGTTACACATCCTATATTAAGGGAGAAATGGATTTAAAAATACACTTACAAGCTCATATGAGCTTCCTTAGTAAATCTGGTGGACGACATTACCATAATCTGCATCACCGGTAACATAACTAATAGCTCTAAGTAATCTATCCATGATAGATTACCAATAAGCAAATAGGATTTTTGAAGCATGTTACAGCAACCATCGGGAACCCATACATGCTTCCTAGAATAAACTTACAACTTACACACATTCACAACAGCCTTTGTAGCAACAAAACACACAAAGCACAAAAACTAGAGGGTAACTATTCACAACGCAAACACAAACTACAATTGAGTATTCTACCTAAAAAACCATCCTTTATAGAGATAGCTTGGTCATATAGAAAAAGGATAACATTATGATGACCCCTTTAAATTTATGACTTTATACCTACACGCGCCTATCAAACCCCTTATTTTAGCCTTGAAAAGCAGAAAAGTACTACCGATAAGGATTAGTGAACACACAAATAAGTTTAACCAGCACAAGCATTCACTTACAAAAAACTTACACACCTTCACAGTGCACCTCACTAAGCGAACCTTGGAAAAACACGCTGCATAGGTTCGCCCAAGTACACCACACTATCACCGAGGTAGAAACACAAGTAAATGTTCGAATATGTCTCCGTTTAAAATACACATACATTAGTAGAAAGGATAGTGCAGCTTCGCATACACCTGAAAAACTACTAGCCCCGTGACATAAGCAACACTTCACTCTACTTTCCATAAACAACATACACAAATAACACACACATGAACGCAACACATAGGCATAACAAATATTGCAGCTTTGCACACGCCTGGTAAACCACCAGTCTTACGACACAAGAAGTACTTCATTACTCTTTCCACACACAACACACAAACACATAACATACACACAACACATCAGCAAAAATGAAATTGCGTCTTTGCTTTTTCTTGGAAAACCACTAGCATTATGACACAAGCAACACTTCATTCCACCCTCCATACACAAATCACACACTGCACACACTAAACACATAAAATCACAAACACATACATAAAAAACAAGAGGCGGTCAAGGAAAGAAATACCTAGAAAACCTAAGCTTACTATAGAAAAATGATACTACTTAAATAGCCCCATATTGGACCTTTAAGTAATTCAACCTTAAAGAATATTTCTCTTATAAGGTTTTTAGCGCAATCAACTTAAGAACAATCCTAGTTTACTGTAGCTTAGCCTAGGTACCATAATACCCAACAATGGTACTAGCAAACACAAAACCAGTATTTAAACATTTTAAAATAAACCTCGAGGATTTTTAAATGTTAGGATTTAGTTTGCCTACTAAAAAACATCCCTCACAATGTCAAGTTAACAATAAGCACACATGTTGGAATATACAACTAATGATTTAACATGTATAACTAAAAATAATAAAGGATCTACATTTACGCACTAACAATTAGAATTAAAAAAAACATTAAGTTTGTACTCCAGTCCCACCATATTAACAATCAATTTAAGAACCTAAATCAAATAACTTAAATAAGATCATGCCTCGTAGGGCTACAGGGTGTCATATGTTACTCCCACTTCTAAAAAAATCCACAAAACATTAAGGTCTTAGCATCTTGATCAAGTAGCCAAAATAATATTGTACTTCGTAGAACAGCGAAAAGCCATCTGTTACCCCAACCTTAAAAAAATAACCCATAAAACATAAAGGTTCTGGCATGATTAGCTTAGATCACACATGCACGACAGAACCAGAACTAACGAATTCAAATTATGAAGTTGGTCAACGTAGTAAAAAAAGTAGCAAAATCCTTTAAGTTACAAAATTATGAGGGACATATAAGTTCCATCCCCAACAGCAGAGGTCATGATCCTCCTATGCATTAAGTCACAAAACTAGAGATTACCTAAAGACCTAAGTGATTCCTCTTCACCATCAAACCTATTTCCCCTCCAAAATCTTCAACTCCTGACGAATAAATAAGATCAAAGCATCTTTATCCTTACAAAGAGTGTGAAGCCCCTTTAGCTCCATTTCCAACCTAGCCACATTAGGAGGAATATCACCTAGACCTTCCTCACTTTAAGATATATTCTTAGAATTACTAACCACAATATGAGTGACCGAAGAACACACACCCTTATTAGGTAGAAGGGTCTCCACCAAATCTAAAAGCATAACGGCTGCAAAAGAAAACAAATATTAAAAGGAAAGTCCTATTTCTTCCTAGAAACTTAAAAAATCATACCTTCCCGGCCAGTCGGCCTTTCAACCACCACTGCATGGTCATACATTTCGCAAAAAGGGCCAAGTGAACCTCCTCAATTTAGCTCTCGATCTAAGAGTACATTCTCACTTCAGGGGGGCATCATAACAAAACCACAGTAACTAAAATACATGTAGCGGTCCTTCCATCTCCTAAAATCATCAGAGATACCCTTCACAATGTTAGTTGTTAACTGGGTCGGCCTAAAAGTTAAGTAGGGTTCAGATGAACTTGCTTGGTGTGGGTGATAATAGACAAAGAATAACCCTAAGCTAAAATCAACCTCAATATCATGACGTACACGCTCAAAACCAAGTAAAATTTCCACCCCCTTAGGCTAAAACTAAGTAACAGAAATCGTATAAGCTCCTAAAACACATAGAAAATAATCTAGAATAGGAAGAGACAAACCATATTGTAGTTGACATTCATATACGCTAAACATCCCCACTAGTGGCCTCATCGCTTTGGCATCTACTCCAGGAATAATCAGCTCACAACTATAAAAGAATGGATGACATACATTTAAGAAAGCCATGTCAATTAAAGTCAAACATTCTTATAATATACCATTTTCATTATGCTACAAACTCTTTATATCTCCTTTTGATATGATTTAATTAGTTTATTTCACGAGAAGATACTTAAACAACGGAGTGGTAAGACTTCAATGCCTTATTTTATATTAACCATACATATTTTGGAGCCACTAATAATTGTTACGGTTTCCCACGTAGCTTCATCCCAGAAGCCAATGCTTACTATGCCACCAATTTTGTCTTTTTTAGATACACAAAGAATATTTAAAATTCTCTTTGAGATAGTTAAATTTCACTTATTTCAATACAAAAAATGACACCTCAACATGCAATACCTCCTTAGCTAAGGGGGCTTATAATATACACCTAACCGAATTATGCGAAGTCTATAATAAAGATAACACTTATGGATTTCCTAGACGATGGTCCTATTTGTGACTCTCACTTGCCCATTAGCCTGAGAGTATGCAGCGAAGGTAAAATTTTAACTTATGTTCAGCACCCGGCAATAGTCATTGAATGCTCCGCTTTTGAATTGTGTCTAATTGTCCAAGATGATCGTCTTTGGCAGGCCGACCCGATATACTCTATTTTTCCAAGCAAATGAGATCCCTGCTTTGGATGTGATCTTATTAAGGGGGTTTTCTTCCACTCACTTAGTGATGTAATCAACCGGGACAATGAGGAACTTTGCCCCACCTGGCCTGGTAGGAATGAGCCAAGATATCTATCCCTCATTTGTTAAACAGCCAAGCATTGTATACGCATGTCATCTTGGATTACGATTTTTTCTGTACTTTGGAATGTTGTAGATAGTTTTTGCACTTATAGACGAATGCATGTACATATCCAAACATTGTTGGCCAGTAGTATCCCGATCTTAGTATTTTATTAGCTAATGTTGGTGTTCCCAGGTGCGATCTGCACAAGTCTTCTGGCATGTCTCTAATTATTAGTGTTGGCTCATGAGCTCCAACACACCTTAGCCAATGTGTGTGATATTTTACAAGATGTTTTTGGAGTACTTGTATGATGGTGCCTCAAGATCCATTTTCTGTGCTTCCACTATATCTTTGGGCAAATAGCCGTGATCGAGATACTGTATTATGGGCTTCATCCAAGCTTTATCATCTTCTTTTACATGTGCTACAATTGTGGATGTTGTGTTTCATGTTGGTATTAACTCAACGAAGACATCATTTTCTTTCTGAAGAGATGAGTATCCTGAAGTTTCTAGTTTTCTTAATGTTTCCGCATTTTTTTTCGAGCAAGGTACATGTGTGATTTTGAAGTAGTTAAATATTTTGATAAACTGGCTTGTCATGTTCAAGTGTTTAATCAATTACCTTTCCTTGACAATGTAATCACCAAGCACCTACTGGACAACAACTTAATGGATGCTTTGTATTCCCATTGTTAGGACTAGGTTGAGTTCCCTAATAAGTTCTTCATACTATACTTCATTGTTTGTGAGAGAAAATTGGAATCGGAGCACATATTTGTGTTCATCTCCTTCTGAGCAGATTAGTAAGAGACCGGCTCTATATCCTTTTTTAATGATGCTCTATCTATGAATAGCATTCGGACACACCGATTACCTTTTTCTTTTCCTTTAGGATTGAGTAATTTCTCATCTTTCACCAAATCTGGGTGTAACTCATCTGCCATGTCTGCCAGGAAATTCTCTAAGGCCCGTGCCCAGAGTGATATTCTTGGACTGAATATGATTTCGTGTTCTCCTAAATTAATGGCCCATTTTGTTTGGTGGCCAGATGCTTCTGGCTTGTGAAGGATTTGTTTAATAGGGTTGTCCATGTAAACCACGATATCTTGGCAGAATGGATGAGTGCAAGGATGAGTTTCTCCATCGCTAAGTAATTCCTCTTCACACCTTTGAGACTATGGCTCATAGTACACTAGTATTTGGTGCTCGGGTTCTTGTGGCACCAGGACATAGCTGATAGTATGAGTTGAGAATTCTAGGTATAGGTACAGGGTCTCATCCGCCTTGAGTAGTGGTAGCAAGATAGACACTATAGTTCAACTTTGATTTCTTTATGTGATTTTTGGCACTCCTCGGTCCCAGCGAACTTGGATGCTTTCCTTAGCATATTAAATAATGGCATGTATATTTTTGTTGTTTTGGAAATGAAGTGGTTAAGCATCTTTAAATGGTTTGTGGGTACATAAACTTCTTTGATCATCGGGAGCGGCAGTAATGATCGAATTGCTTGTATCTTCTTTGGATCGGCCTCGATGCCATTTGAAGAAACTTTGAAATCCTAGGTACTTCCCTGCTCCTATGCCAATGGCACACTTTTTTGGATTTAGCTTCATCCCAATAGATTAGAGTGTTATCAGCATTTCATCTAGATCTCTTAGGAATTCTTGCAAGGTACCGCTTTTGATGATCATGTCCTCCATATAAATTTCTAGGTTTGATCCAAATTTATGTGAAAATATTTTTTCATCTGGTAATTGGTATGTGGCTCCGCATTTTTCAAATCAAAGGGTTTTTTATCTTAGAAGAATGCCCTGAAGCTGGTGATGAATGTTTTTTTCTCTACATCTTAGGGATACATTAAAATTTAATGGTACTCTTTGTATGCATCAGGGAAGGCCAAGCTTTCATACCCAGAGGCAAGTTTGAATGATTGATTGATCCTAGGAAAAGGATAACAATCTTTTGGGCAGTACCTGTTGAGATTCGTGTAGTCAATACACATTTTCCACCATGCGTTGGCTTTTCTTACCATGACTGAATTGGCTAAAAAGGTTGGATACACTACTTCTCTTAGTATGCCCGCTTATACGATGGTCGAAAACTCAGTCTCTATGGCTTTCTGTCTGTCATGTGCAAAGATTCTCTGCTTCTTCCTAACTAGCTTGATTGAGGGGTCGATGTTTAGACGGTGTGTCTCTATAGACGGATTAACACCTCCTAATTCTTGTACAGACCATGTAAACTAAGTTTTTAAGTTTTTTTATTATTGTCATTACCGTAGTTTTGGTTGGTTTTGACAGCTTTTTCCCTATCTAGACCTCCTTGGCCATGTCACTATCATCTATTGAGACTAACTCTGTGTATTCTCTGAGATACCTTCTTTTAGATGAGACTGTCACTAGTTCTCCCTGGTTGATCGAGTGTACCATTGGGTGCATACCATTCCTTGTGGAATATTTCACGGTGATGACCATACATTGCCTTGTTACCCGCTGATCTCCTTAGACTGCTGTTATTCCGGTTGGTGTTGGATATTTCATAACAAGATGATAAGGGGACCAGATGGCTCAGACAACATTCATCCATGGTCTTCCTATGATTGCATTGATGGTATTTGATGCACCCAATCACCATGAAGTCGCACAGGACTGTACACTACTTATCCTCCTGCCTAATGGATATGGGGAGCCTTATGATACCGAGGGGCTATTCAGGTTTATTTGTGAAACCAACTACAGAAGATGTTAGTTTTTTAAGGTCTAGTCTGTTAATCTAAGTTTTCCAAAGCAGTCTACGAGCAATATCTCCACTGTGCTTCCACCGTCTATGAAAACTGATTTATCACTAATGAGACGTCAAATGCATTTATTTTTTAAGCATTTAAAATCCCTTTATTATCATTTTGTGGTTAGATTTCTATGTTTAGATAGGTTTATATTGTAAGGTTTTTAGATGACCATTTTTTGTTTTCTTATCTAAACCTCTCATTTTGTAACCTATTTTGAGTCTAATGGATTTTAGTCCGTATGAGTATCTAGATTCTATTTTGTGAGCTTGTATATAGATCACACGTAAGCACTTCAGATTAGTTTAGTGAAATCTATTCACAAGGATGGTAGAACATTGAAGGCCATGAGTCAAAATGTGGTAGAAGATAGAAGGGTCGAAGAAGGAAGACAAAGAAGCAGATGAATTGTGATATGGAAGTTCGAATCAATTTCAATGAACGATCCAAGAAGAATCACCCTCCAAGGGTGGAACTTTTGGATTTTTCTTCTTGAGCGCTGTAAAATCGACTACTATAACTCCCAAATCCAAGCAACGGTTCACCTGTAGAGGAGCGTACAAGTTGAAGAAAAAGCCAAGTCTTAGAAGTGTCGAAGAAGTGGCACGGGTTGTGTAAAATGGTACGACCCTTGCCAATGCCCCATGACATTGCCTTATGTCAGCCAATTTGGGGCCTAAGATGGGCCATGTAAGTTTGCACGGCAATGTGGACAAAGAACAAGTGGAAACTCAAGTCCAGATGAGATGTGTATTTTTGGCACGCCATGTGCGCTCAGAACAAAGAAAAAAGGACCCACGCGATGGGTCGTGCAACTTAGCTTGACCTGTGCACTCAGATCGTGTTTTCTTAATGTCAAAACAATTCCTTATTCTTTATTGCACTGGTCGTATTGACCGTGCTGCACGATCTATACTAACATGGCACCAGGGGTGGCACTAGGGCTTCACTAGGATTTCCAAACTTGGGATTTAGAGGCCCATACATATTCTCCAATAAAATTATCCTTTATTCTCCCAGGGTTTATGAGAAGACATAATGTAGATACGCAGAGTGTGGTAGGTATGAAGGAAAAGGAGAACTTTCTCCCTCTAAAATTTTTCTTCTTTTCCCTTTACTTAGTTCCTAGATCCATGGCATTTTATTTAATGAATGTTATGAATTTAGTAGTATGAGAGTAGTTATTATTTTGGGGTAGTATTTGTATTCATGATTTGATTATAATTTTGTGAGATTTTAGATTTTCCTATTTTCTCTGTCATATGAATATTTGTCTATTATTTGTATTTCTCATTCATGTATGATTTATTCCATATTAGGATTTATTATGCATCCATAATTCTATGCATTAATATCGTGCTAGGCTAAAAAGCTATCTTGGGAGTGTTAAATTAGGTCTATTGTAGGCTCGAGAGTACTGGGGAGATGAGTGCCTTCATGCTACCTTGAGAGTACTAACCCGATCGTTATATGCTAATTCTATTTGCCTAGTTGTGTGAGTGATTTCATATTAGGAGCACTAGATTAGTTCCCCGATAGATAAGCATGCTAGTTTGTAGCGACTAAGTTCGTGGAAACCCTAAAATAATCACGAGGCCTATGCTTGGTGTCCATAGTGGAGTGTCAAAGATATATTGTCCTAACTCTTATATCTGTTAATCAGGGATACGTTAACGTTGGGAATGAATTGTGGTATCAAAACAGAGTAGCGCGCATTCCCTAATTACGGAGGCTGTGAGATGGTTCATTAAGGGAGACGAACCTTTTTGTGACAGACATTGGGATTCCCCGCTATGTCCCCACTATGTGACATAGGCATGAGAATTGGTCTATATGGTTTTATGTAATTGAATCTAGGATCAAAGTCATTAATCAGCCATGTTATTCAAATATCCCCCAAGACTAGTTATTCATAGTTCTAATCTTTTTGCACATATGCTCAATAGTTTATTAGACACAACCCCCCCCCCCCAATTACCTATTTAAAGCACTAGATATTCCCGACACACAATCGGAGTGATTGGGTTGATTTCACCATGTGTTTTGGGTTGTTATTGAACTGCAATGTTGTGTAAATCCTTGAATATGCAGTTTAGAGATATAGAGGCTGAATTACGAAGTTGCTACAGTTTGTAGTCGGTATGCCCATACCGACCAGTATTCCAGAAACATGAAGGAAGTCGGCATTTGTGCTTGAAGATGGAAGAGGAAGACCGATGGATTATTTTGCTGAATTATGTTCAGTCAAAATGCAGTTGGAAAAGAATCTGGA
>JAULKM010110248.1:0-23232 GCA_032355605.1 Rubia tinctorum
GTGAATTATAGTGACTTTTTATGTTAAATATTACATATGCATTTAATTGGATAATTTTGGGTATTTATTGGGTATTTATTTGGTTCCCATTAAGTTAATATAATTTGGGCCCCATTGGGATCAAAATTTCCCATTAACATAATTATTCACATCCCGCCCAATCCCAAAAGCTAATGGGCATTTAATACCCGATCCCATTAACTATCCATTTATTAATTTCCCATCTCATTTCTTCCCAATCCTGCCCAATTGACATCTCTACTCACACCTTCAACTTTCGTCTCCTCCCTGCTTCGTTCTTTGTGCTTCCCTCTCAGTGGCCAAATTAAGCTACCGCCTATTTAGGTAAACAACGATTCTCCAATGTTCGGTTGCCCCCACTAGTCTTTCCCTTCGCCTGCCTGCTTGGTTCCTTTTGCCTCTTCGTTAATTGCCAGATTTCGTCGGTCTCCGGTTACCTCCTTCCTTCACCTACCTGCTTCGAACGACACCCTTCCCTACCCCTGATACATGTCATCCTCATTCTCCCTCCGCGCGTCTTTGCTTAACTGGGCGAGTGTATCTTAATTTTTATATCTTAATTTGGCCCTTAATTTAAGGTATCTTTTTTGTATTAGGCCTTTGTCGATTACATCCTCGAAAAACTGGGCGAAGGTGAAATATTATTCCCTTCTAATGAATTCGGGGTCCTTCGGTGTTCTTTTTTATGATAAGTTTTTTTGGGTGTTGGTACAAAATCTCTTCCTCTTGCTCTAATTCCATCAACACCTGATGCCGTATTTGAGAGTTTATTTATGTTTCTATTCGTTCACTTATTTTTCCTCTTTATTAAGGAATAATATTATGTGAATATTACTTGTATTTAGAATAGATTCATTTACCTTTTCTGTATCGGTCTTTTGTACCTCTATATATTGTAAACCAGATCATGAATACAATGACAACATTACACCTATATTTTTTATATAGTATTATAGCATAAATTTCTGAAACATAAAACCCTGGATTTTCCGTTTGAAATTTTCCCACTACCGCCGCTGCTGTTCGCGCGTAATCACCACGTGCCGCCGTCCACAGTTCCCTGCCTGCCGAAATTCAGATCAAAGCCGCCGCTGCACTTCCCTAGTTGCCACGGCTCCGATTGTCGATCTCACGCGCCATTGCTTTCACATGCACCTCCTTTTGTTCCTCCTTGCACCACCACATCCTTCCATCGATTCCCAAATCGCCAATCTGCTACTGCTGTCGCTGTGTAGATTATGTTGCCGATCCAAATATCACTTTTCCATTCTGTCATGCGCCACTTGTGTCTCTCACGCGCCGCTTTCGTCCTCCACACACCGCCGCGTTGTTCTTATTCCGTCGATCCAATCTGATCTGCCGCTGCTACCGCTGTTCTGATCTACTCCAACGTCCAACTCTGAGTCTAAATCTGTGGCCCACCATTCACCGACGGCGTCACCTTGCCGCTAGGACTTGCGGTTGTGGCCTACGCCTCCCCTGCTCGATCTGATTTTGTACTTTCTCTATCTAACGAACAATGGATTACGACCCTTAATTAATTTGATCAGTTAAAATGCCCTTTTGACCATGGGTCGGGTAAGCCTTCTTTACCTTGGATTCTCAATCCGGGAGCCTCATGTCACATGACTGGTGACAAACCTTCTCTTATTGACATTACGGATGCTACCAATTCTATTAATGTGTTTACTGCTTGATGGATCTGTGTCATCTGCTTCACAATATGGTTATTTGCATTTTGGAGATATCACTCTTACTCATGTGCTTTATATACCTACACTATGATGCAACTTATTATCATGGTTCAGATTATTGTTTGCCTGAAAATGTCTAGATTTGCTTACTGAAAATTAATGCATTTTACAGAAAATCAGTACGAGGACTATGATTGTCGTGGGTGAATAACAAGGGGGTTTATTAGCTCCGTCTGCTGGATACGCGTTTTCAGTCTCATATCTCGCAGTCAGTTCCTACAGTTGCTTCAGTTTTTGCATCCTCATTTGATAATGTCTTGGCCATTCATCCTCTACAATATTGTCTTCTGATTCTACTCTTGATTTTAGCACAAATAATACTTTATACCTTGCTCTGTGTGTCGTAGAACAAAACAGACTAGATATAGTTTTCCTTTGAGTTCTTCAGATGCTAGTTGTTTGTTCTAATTAATACATTATGATGTTTTGGGGCCTTATAGCTCACCATCTTCTAGTCGTGCATTTTATTTCTTAACTATAGTTGATGATTATTAATGAGTTGTTTGGGTTTATTTATTAGTGGCTAAGTCATATGTAGCTTCTAGATTTATAGAATCTTGTGCTTTAATCAAGAATCAGTTTGGGTGCTCCACTTGTCGTGTCCGTGCGGACAATTGTATGAAATTTCTTCCTTTGAGATCATATTTTGCTGAATTCGGGCTTAGTTTTGAGACTTCTATGGTTGATACACTACAGTAGAATGGTCGCGTAGAGCGCAAGCATCATCATTTGTTAAATGTGGCTCATGCTTTGCGCTTTCAAGCAACTCTGCCAAAATATTTTGAGAGAATGTGTTCTCACTGCTGCATATTTGATTAACCGGACACCGACGAAGCAACTGATTGGATGCACACCATTTGAGTTATTGTCGCACTACAAACTACAAGCTTTTAAGAGTCTTTGATTGCTTGTATTATACCTCATATATTCCAAGATTTCATGACAAGTTTGCTCCAAGAAGTCGATGATGCATTTTTCCAAGTATCCCGCTGGCAAGAAATGATATCGCCTTTAAGATTTGGAATCATGCACCTTCTTCAATAGTTGGGATGCTGATTTTTATGAAGAACAATTTCTGTTTGATGTGTCATCTGTACCTGTTCAGCCTACACAATCATAATTCGAACCCTAGTTTAATTATTATCCGATGCCGACATTGTCTCCTACCCATCTGTCGGATAGAATCAACGATGCCACCACATTGCCGCTAGTCCATGATCCCGCCAGTAGTCCCTTGGTTGTGGCTCCTCTCTTGCTACCATCGGCGGCTGCTGACCCATATCCTTCGGCTGCGACATCCTCCCAGACACTGATGTCGACTGCACAAAGATCTCCGCCTGCCCAAGACACAACACCTTTGCTGCCTATGTCAATTTTAGAGCCTAATCCGCCGCTGCCTACCTCGACATAACCGCTGGCCATAGCCACCGCTGGATGCCACTCTTTTGCCGTTGACCTCAGCCGATCAGCTGACTTCTTGGTAGAGTTCTCTTAATCGTCGACCTCCTTCTTACCTGAATGACTACGTCTACTCTATGACTGCTACTTACCCCTCCCATTGCTATTATCACTATTTATCCATCACGATCCTCAGGTGTTCTCTATCCTTTAACTGAATATGTAAATCGCGATAAATTTTCTAATATGCATTCTAGATTTTTTGGGTGGAGTAACTTCTAGGGAAAATCCCACCACTTACTCTAAGGCGTCAAAGCATGCTCATTGGCGTGATGCTATGACTCCTGAGATTAATGTTGTTGAGCGCAATGCGGCTTGAACTATGGCTTCTTTTTCTCCAGATAAGACTACAATTGGATGCAAGTGGGTTTATCGTACCAAGTTCAAATATGATGATACCATTGAACTTCAAAAAGCTCGTAGATTGATGGAACTAACTACACTGAGACATTTCCTCCTGTTGCAAATATGAGTTCAGTTAGCCTATTTTTGTCTGTTGCAGTCATTCGTGTTTGGGGACTACATCAGATATACGTGCATGATGATTTTCGACATGGTGATCTTCACAAAGAGGATTTTATGCACCCTTCTCCTGGCTATCTTGCGCCCCTTCCCCCTGCCTGGTTTGTCGACATCAGAAATCTCTTTACGATTTGCAGCAAGCTCCTCACACCTAGTTTGACAAGTTAGCTCAAGCTTTATGCACATTTGGATTTGTTCAGAGTAAGAAAGATTACCCCCTTTTTGTTTTTTCTTGTGGCTCAGATTCTATGCATGTACTTGTCTATGTGGATGGGTTGGTGATTGCTGGTAGTTCTTCGTCGCTAATCTCTGAATTCAAGAAACACTTGAGCTCTTGTTTCCACATGAAGGATCTTGGTCCCCTCAAGTATTTCTTGGGTATAGATATTTCTAAAAGGCCGAATGGGATTTTTCTTTCACAAGGGAATATGCCCTTGGCATTTTACTTATCTATGTGGATGGCTTGGTGATTGCTTGTAGTTCTTCGTCGCTAATCTCTGAATTCAAGAAACACTTGAGCTCTTGTTTCCATATGAAGGATCTTGGTCTCCTTAAGTATTTCTCAGGTATAGAGATTTTTAGAAGACCGGATGGGATGTTTCTTTCACAAAGGAATATGCCCTTGACATTTTATTTGATACTGGTTTATTGGCTGCCAAACCAATTGATTTTCAGATGGACCAACAACATGATCTTGCGCACGTAAAAAGACCACTATACGATGAACTTGAGCAGTATAGGCGCTTGGTTGGTCATCTCATTTATCTTACTATTACCCTTCATAAGCTCAGTTATTCAGTTTATACGCTTGCTCAGTTTATGCATTCTCCCTGTGTTTTTCACTGGCAAGCTGCTCTATGAGTTATACCCTACTTGAATAGTCATCATGGTCGAGGTTTATTTCTCTCTTCATGTAGTTCTTTACAGTTGATTGCGTTCTGGGATTCTGAATAATCTGTTTGTCCCATCACAGGGCACTCACTTTCTGGGTATTTTGTGATGATTAGTGGTTCTCCGATTTCATGGAAGATTAAGAAACAACCTACATTTTCTTGTTCTTCTGCTGAAGTGGAGTATCGTACAATGGCAGTCACTTGTTCTAAGTTATTATGGCTTAAGTGTTTGCTTCAGGACTTTGGTGTTGTGCATTTTGTCCCCATGTGACTATGTTGCGACAGCCAATCTGCTTTTCATATTGCAGCAAATCCAGTTTTCCATGAACGTACGAAGCACATTGAGGTTGATTGTCATTTTGTCTGCGATCTTCTAAAATTTGGTGCTATTGTTACTAATCATATCTGCACTTTTTATCAACCTGAGGATATCTTCACCAAAGCTCTCGGATGTACTCAACTTTATTCACTACTTGGCAAGTTGGGCATTCTTGATCCCCATCATCCAACTTGAGGAGGAGTATTAAAGAACAATATCATATGAATATTATTTGTATTTAGAATAGATCCCTTTTCCTTTTCCATATAGGTCTTTTGTACCTCCATATATTGTAACCCAAATCATGAATACAATGACAATCTTGCCTCTTTTGCAATTTCAATGCCGGCACACGAGGTCTTTGATGATTTGCCTCAGTTGTTTATTAAATTTCTTCCCATTATTTGATGATGGATGACTTCCTTTAGCCATCATTCTTTGTTGGCTGATTTTCTAAGTGATGGTGGGGTTACCGCCATAAGCTTCCACATATATATTTTCTTTAAAAACTTGATTTTTCTGAGGTAATGATCTATGGTAATTAATCCCACATCCTCTTTATTTTTATAGTTTTTCGAGGACTTAAGCATTTCACCTTTTCCATGGAAATGAGAGATTAATGAGATATGTGTCGTCTGAGTGCATGTAAACGACAAATATTTATTTCCTGGTTTCCTTTCACCGTCGAAAATGAAGTACCTTGAACTATTTTTGTAAGGTCTACTAACATTGTAAATGACGTACCTTGAACTATTCTTGTAAGGTCTACTAATTTTTTTAATGAAGTCTTAACTTGTTAGTCACTTTATGAATGATGATTTATAGTGATATTAGATGCTCTCTTATGTTTTGGTTTCATCCTGGGAGGAAATATCCCACGGGAGGTGAATTGAGAAATTAGATGATGACTGGATTGACTGTTTACAAGTTTCCGTTATTGTCTTCACCGAGGATATGAAAATGTTGTACATAACTATGAAGATATGCTTTTCCATAGAATACATTGTGAGTTTCTTTACCTCTTAGCTATGATAGAAATGAACACAACTTTATTTTCATTGTTAGTGGTTTGTTTATCCTTTTTACTTAACCAAGTTTATAGTTCGCTTGATCCATTTATGTTTGGAATGATATCAAGCTTTGGAGCTAAAGTTAATGTTCTGCTACATCGTTTAATGTTGCTGTGGACACCACCTACCTTTAAAGTCAGTTTTCTAGCTCAACAACATCCTGTTATCAGTTTTTAAAATTCTATTTCGTATAGTAGAATTTATTGAAATGATGAAGGATAAAAGTGCCCTTTTTAGTATTTTCTTGACAAAATATTCTTTGTTTTATAAAATTGTGAGCTTGTAACTACGTATAAATCCAGATTTGCATAATTCCACGATGACAATTATGATTGGGTATGTTCTTGTGATCGAATGTTAAGATCACATTTTCCTTTTATTTTTGGTAAAAATTTAATTTTCTATTTTCAGCTCTCCGCTGAGTTTAACTTAAAGTTTTTTGAATCGTAAAATTGTCACAAGAAGGCAGGCGATAAAGGTATACATGTTTGTCGATTCATTTATTTAAATTTGTGTGATGTCACTATCTGGCTTCATTCTATCAAAATGTATCTGAATTTATGTTTCTGTTGGAAGATCTCCAGAAAAGATAATGAGAATTCTGAGAGGCAATTAGAGGTTAATAGAGTTCATTTTTTATGGAAGAAAGATAAGAAATCACACTATTCACAGATAGAAGAAATTCTCTAGACACTGTAGAGTGTTCACTCTCTGCCTCGAGAAGAGCATAAGCTTCTGGTTGAAGACTTTCAATCGGGTGTGCTATAAAATAAAAGAGTTGGAGGTTTACAAGCATGATTTATAATATTAACTACTCCAAGTAAAGAATGAGAATAATTGTTTGAATAAATTGAAGTCATCCTCAACCATTTTGAATAAAGGAATTTCTTTGGTCGAGGACCATCAAGGAGGCTTGAAGAGGATGTTGAACAGTAGATTTGTCAATGTAATTCCTTTCAGAGAAAAATAAAACTCCCAAAGACGAGATTTGGGGACTTAACAGCAGATATCAAGCTTTGCTCGACTAACTGGATTCTGCAGGGTTTAAAACTCGATTGCATTGTGTTTCAATAAGAAATTTTCAGATGAGAACACAAAGTTGAGACTACTCTATGAAAAAGAAAGTAATGAGAAAGTAAAATTTTACAAGAGCCCGAAGGACCTTCGAAGAATAAAAATGTCCTACATACCTCTTTCTTCAAGCTGAATGTTGATCTGGAAACATCGCGCAGTAAATTCAAGCAAATGGAAGAAACATGTCAGTTTGTGAAGGGAAAGAAATCGGTTCTTGTTTCTGAAAAAGACGCTCTTCTTTCTCGGTTACAAGGTTTGACAACAAATATTCAATGGATCCTGCAGAATAATGTTGTTCTTGAGAATTTTTTATCTGGTGCAAAGATTGAACTGGAGGAGGTGAGAGAAAAATCAAAGGAGTTGGAAAAGATTTTCCGGTAACTGAAAAGTGAGAAGTCTAATCTTAAATCAGAAAGAAGTGTTGTTGCTCTTCAGCTAGCAAGTGTTAAAATTCAACTTCAGCACATGGACAAAAAGTTCACCGAGTTGGAAAAACGATGTGCTCATTTGGACAAGGAAAAACAATCTTTGCACTCTGAAATAAATGAACTAAGGATCTCCCTTGGTGTTGAGAAGCAAGAAATAACGAATTCCATTCTTTAAAGTGAGAATCGATTGGATAGTTTTGAGTACCACCTTCATTTTTTTGGACGAAGAGAATAAGTGGAAAAACAAGGATTCAGAGGATAAACTTGATAAAGCGGTTAAAACACTGCAAAATTTTCATCTTAGATAAATTTTTCGAGGAAATGGAGTAGAACAACTACTCTCTTATCATGGAGATAAGGAAATATGAAGTTTCCAAATTGGTTGAGAAACGGATCAATGAGTTGGAGAATTAAATTTTTGAGCTATAGGTGAAGTACTAAAATCTGCTTGATGAAATTGAAAAGTTGTGATTAAGGATTTATAATATGTTCGAGGCCCTTGAAGTTAGTACATGTAATATCTTTAAAGGCAAGGGTGAATATGAGTAGGTCTTTATCAGTACTGCATAAAAAATCATGGATCCAGGTTAAACTGCACAAAGTGCACTATATTATACTTAGTACTATTATGTTAAAGAGCATCTATAATGGATGGAATGTCACTAGAATATATAGGTTCCATGTGTTAAATTTTAGGGATATGTACAAATTGAGGTGAGTTCAGGTGAGAACACACAATAAATATAGTTTGTTTGATGATTTAATCTAATGGTTGTAAATTGTAATGCTCATATTAAATGATGGATTAATTAAAGAGTGATCATAGGGAGTGAAAATTCATAGTGAAACTCATAGTGAATGATGTGGATGCTAGTAAATGACTAAATCAATAATCACCTTCCTTAAGAGAGACACAACTAATTAGGGATACATTTGTCTTTTTAGTATTACCACATCATTCACTGTGTAAATTCACTATAAGTTTTCACTCTCTTTATCATTACTCTTAATTAAATTCGCGGATATTTGTTTCGGGTTATAAAACTTGGGTCATAACACTATGTCTAGATGTTCTCAATTTTGGTGGATTGCTATATTATGCCCTGTATTTTACTGTATTACGCCATGTATTTGTATGTATTTAATGTAATATGTATTTTGAATTAAATTCAAAACTTAAATTAAATAAAAAATAAAAATATAATTTTGTTTCAGAAAATTAACATTCTTTCCGGCCAATTTACCGGCGGGATTTCTGGCTTTCTTATGGGGAAAATCTGCCGGCAAATTCAGACCCGCCTTGCCCTGCCCATCATCAGTTCTAGTTTCTCGTTTCCAATCGACAGTGCTATAAATTAGGGTTTGTTTTTTGGGAAATTGAGAGAAGAGATGGCGGCGGCCAGAGAGGGGAAAGAAGTTTTTTTAATTTATATTTTTAATTTTATTTTGTTAATTTAAAAATTAAATTAAATTAAATTTTTTGTTTTGTTTTGTTTTTAAATTAAAGCACATGAAGTAAAATAAATGGCCTGATAAAGCAATACCAATTTCGGGAGAAAACATTTCTTCTGCCACCATATGGACCCACCACGAATGGACGTAACTAAGCTTTACAGAGACTGCGCCGTGAAGATCTCGGTCTGCGCCATGTTGAGCTCCAGCGAAAAAATTACCGTCGTTCTGAATTTCTCTCTTCGCCTGGGCCCATTTGAATTTGGCCTGTTCTTGGAAGCTTCCGAATGACGTTCGGATGCGGGATGGCGGTGGAGAATATGTCGGACATGTTCATCATCGACCCCTTTTCTCTCGTAGCTCTGAGAGTCGTTGTCGCACATGAGTCGATCATCAAGTGGTATTCGAATGATTTGTTGTTCACTGTCGATTTTGATCGCGTCGGTCCAACCCGATCAGACAGAGAAGATGCATCAGTTGGAGCAGTAAAATATTTTTTAACATTCAGCCAATGTTAGAGATGGTACAGCCATCATGAATATTCTACAAAAAGTCTCTTCATGTCCATTTTCTAAATCAAATCAAGGGTTTTTGGTAGGCTGATCTTTTGTGCTGTCTTTGGGAAGCTCTTCAAAGACTTGTAAAGATTATTTGTAAAGATTGTTATGAAAGTGTTGGTTAAAGAAGGGCTTGACATTAATTTTGCTTCGCAACATAAATATTGCTGCTGTTTTTTTAAAAAATAAATTAAAACCCATATTAATGGGAGATGAAAGAGTGGTGCTCCTGCTTTGAGTTCTGCTGGACTTGTCCCTTTTGGGCCAGGTAAGTAATATGCAAAAACCTTTATCAGCAGTATCCATTCAAATGACTCTTATGTTAGGCACATTTAATCTGTCTAGATGTAAAAAATCCCTTGTTTTTTGATCTAGCTGAGCATATGTGAGTGTGTGTGATTGCAGAATTCCTTTATCAGCTTGTTTGGCTAAAGCATGCGCAACCTGATTCCCTTCTCTCAGAACATAAGTGAGCTAGGGTTCAGATAGGGAATTGTGTAGTGTGTGTGCAATGTCAAAATGTTGCAATGGAGATTTATAGGGATCTCTAATGCAAAGGAAAATATTATCATTTTCTATGATGAACTGATTACTATCCAAAGTTTTTGCCAAATGGTAACCTTTTTGGGCAACTATAAGTTCAGCATGGAAACTAAAAATAGCAGATACTGAAGAGATGCATGCAGATATGAATTTACCTTACTAATCTCTTATTACAACTCCAATTCCACAGTAAGGCTTTCCTCTTACCCATGAAGCATCCACATTAATTTTAAAACGACAAGATGGCATTTTCCAGTTCACTAAGCTGATGTTGGGCTTCCTAGGTATGTTAATTTTTGGAATCATGCCAATTGTAACCCAAAATTTGTCTGCTGGTTTAAGGGAAGCTGGTTGTCTTTTATGAAAAGCAAGAAACATGTCTTCCCTGATGAGCTTCATAATATTAATAATATTAGGTCTTATCTCATAAAAATAAGCTTATTTCTAGTTTTGTAAAGGTTCCAGATTGCAAAAGAAGGTAAGATGTTCACCAGCTTTGAGTGTACAACAGATGTACCCCTATATGACCAGTAAAATGATAGTCTATCAAAAATTGATTGGAAATCAGGCTCAGTGATACCTAAGATAGATTTAATCTCACACCATATTTCTTTGGCCAGTGTACATGAATTGAAAAAAATAAGACAATCAAACCTAGTTGTAACACATAGGGCATTTAGAAGCAAGTGAGATTTTTTAATACACCAAAATATCATCAAAATGCAATACTGCATTAACTAGCTTCCATAAAAATATAGATTTTTTTGGTAAATAAACACTCCAATCCTGTTTCGATGATCTAAGGTTACCTCTTTGTAGAGCAATAATCTGGTGTCCATCTTTGACGGAGAAGTTCCTATTCTTTGCTGGTTTCCAGATCCTTCCATTCTGTCTATCCAGATGGAGTTTGGAATCCTTCAAAAAAGCAAGAATGTCAGGGCTGAGATGGCTTAAATTAGGCATGTAAGTATCCTTATTATTTACAAAATCAGTCACTAATAAGTCAGAGGGGATTGCGTTGGATGCAATCATATCCATCAAGGGGCCAAAACCTGTCCAGTTAGATGTCAAAAAGTTTGAGAGTCACATTCCAATTAAAACCCTAGTGTTGCTAAGTGCCAAAGGGTTCATTTTCACAATTCTTTTCTAGTTTTGTGAATTTCTCTTATTATGTGGCAGTGACCACATAAACTGAGCCCATGGGGTATTTCCTAACTGAAATTTCCACTAAAGCTTAAGAGAAAATGTGTCAATGATGTCTGCTAGTTTCCTTAAGGCTAAACCATTTTGATCCAGAGGGTAACACATCCTATCCAAACTAATCCAAACTTTTTTCCATTCCATTTTGGCCTTCACCCCAGAAAAATCTAGTAATTTCTTTTTAGAGATTTCATTATTGACTTTGGAAGTTCCATGATATCCCACAGGTGTTGTGGGATAGAGTACTTAACAGATTTTATGAGAGTCAACCTACCCACTGTGCTTAACCAGTTATTTTTCCAATTCTTAAGTTTTCTGTCATTAACTTCAACTAGGGGCTGAAAGTAGGTTACCTTCATTCTCCCTTTGAAAATTGGGCAACCTAAATAGTTAAAAGAGTAGGTACCAGGTTTCACCCTCAATTCATTTCTTATTAAGCTCTCATGAGTTCTTGTGGAAGATTTACTAATGTAATAATTGTTTTTGTCAATATAATTTTCTATCTAGAAGTGAGTTCAAAAATTTCTAGAAAATCTCTTAATCTAATAACAATATTCCTAGTGGCTTTATAGAATAATATTGTGTCATTTGCATAGCTAAGATGAGAACAAGGAATTGTACCAACAGGTAGATCAAAATGCTTAAGCTTGCCATTAAGAAAGCAAAATTGTAAACTCCTAGAGAAAGCTTCAGTAAATAAATTAAAGAGGAGAGGTGATAGAGAGTCTCCCTGTTTAATACCTCTTGTAGGTTGGAAAAAACCTGCAGCCTTACCATTAATTAAAAAAAGAACCAAGATGAAGAAAGGTTGGATATGATGATGTTAATAAATGCAGCGTGAAATCCAAATTTAGAGAGAACTACAGCTAAAAATGACCATCCAACCCTATCAAAATCCTTTGCTAGATCTAATTTAAGGATGCAGTTAGGTGAACCAGATTTGTTAATTAAAAATCTTGTTAGCTCTTTAAGATGGATGACATTATCTGATATTTCCTTGACTTTAATGAAAGATGACTGGTTTTCAGAGATTAGTTTAGGCATCAAGTTATTTAGTCTCTTAACTAGTAGCTTTGTGAAATTCTTGTTAATGAAATTAGAAAGTGAAATTGGTCTGTAATATGAGAAGGTTACAAGAATCTCTTTTTTGGGAATCGGGCAGATCCATGAGCTTGAAATACCAGGGGGGATATTACCTCCTTCCTTGAAATCCTGTGTTGCTTCTTATACATCCTTATCAAATATGTCCCAACTAAGTTTAAAAAAAGGCAGTATATACATCAAGTCCAGGGGTTGCATTCTGGTTTAATGAAAGAACAACTTCTTTTAATTCCTGAATTGTTGGTTTTGCCAATAATTCCATATTATCATCAAGTGTGACTAACTTAGGAATTTGGCCTGTGAAGTGTTTAAGAAAAAGACTAGAATATGCTACTTCTTCCTCTTGTAATAGTTCCTATAGAAGCGGATTGCTTCTTCTTCAATTTCTACTTGATTATCAGTCCAAATTTGGTGTGAATTTTTAGTCCTGGAAATGTTTTGCTTCAGCCTTCTTTGGTTAACAGTTGCATAAAAATACTTTGTATTTTCATCCCCATCTTTTAACCATTTCAGCTTAGCCTTTTGTTTCCAAAAGAGATTTTTCTTATTTAGAGTTTTTAAAAGAATTTCCTTTTTGTGTTTAAGTTCTATTAACTCATGTGTGCATTGGTTTGCCTCATATATGATCTCTTGGAGTCTGAGACATTCCTCAGCAGCTTTTATGTTGCCATTTATATCCCCAAAACTTTCCTTATTCCATTTTTAGTTCAAATTTCAATTTTTTAGCTTTAATTTTTTTGACCATATCAGTTTCCTGGATTGGTTGTGTCCAGCTTGTTTGTATTATATGCAAAAGGTCATTCCTAGTGGTCTAAACATCTAAAAATTCGAAAGGCTTGAGGTGAGAGGGTATGGAACTGCCTATTGTGAGTAGAAGGGGGCTGTGATATGATGTGTATCTATTAAGGATATGTATTGAGCTATTTGGGAAATTTTGTAGCCAGAAACTGTCCACTAACCCCTTATCAAGTCTTTCAATAGTGGGTGCAGACTTGCCATTTGACTATGTGATTGGGTTTCCCACAGTAAATATGTGTGTCAGTTGATTTGCATTAATAAAAGTGGAAAAATCTCTAATGCTCTTGGTGTTGGGTTTATTGGGTCCTTTGTATTCACTAGCCGATGACAGTGCATTAAAATCTCCAATAAAAAGCTTATTAGGGCCCCTTATTTGCTTGAGATCAGACCAAAGGACCTTTCTATCTTTCCTATTTGTTGCTGCATGAATGAAACTGCATTCATGCTGCAAGTGAGGCTGTGGTGAGTGATGTTAGCCTCAGTAAACTGGTTTGTTTGTTCTCCTATAGTCATTTGAAAACAGTCATTCCAGGTATCCCTATGTTATTTGCTGGGGAGCTATGTGCATGGTCAAAGAGGAGTTTTCTTCCATATGTATCAAATGTGTCATATCTATGTTTAGGCTCAAACACACATAGGAGATGGATTTTATGTATACTAATCATTTTTAGTCTACCAAGTGATGTATCTAAACCCCTAAGATTCTAGATTAAACATTTTATTCCTAAGGCCTTATTAATCATGGAAGAATATGTTTTTTCTTTCTTTTTGAGGAAGACCTATGATTCATTTTATTAAGCTTGTTAAAAAGTGTCCTTTTTCCTGGTTTTGACATGATTTAGATTAAAGGTTGAGGTACTTACCTCATCCTGCAGTAGCACTCTAGTACTTGAATCATCACAGTCATCTTCCTATGCCAATATGCTGAATCTGTTCCCATTTTGGGGGCTAGATGTGGCAGAAGGAGAAAATTGATGAGTAAAGTCCTCAATAAGGTTAGGGATCATACCTGTGAGGTTATCTTTGGCACATGCTGTGCTCAGACTAGTATTAGGAGTCAACTGTGGTTGATCATGCCTCATCATTCCCTCAAGTTGTTGATCAACAATTTCTGTGTGCTGAAGCTCTGGTGTACCAATGTTACTCTCCAAAAGCTGGTGGATTGGGTTAAATTCTGCAGGTTGCAGGGGGGTTTGGTTTTTCTTGGTTGCCTCAGGACTTGCCTCAAAATTAGGTCTTTCCAACAATTTGGGAGTTTCCTCATTAATCTCAACATCCTGGGACTTTCCAACAGCCCGGGACTTTCCTTCAACTTGGTTATTCTCTAAAGCTTTGTTTTGGTTTTCAACATCTGTTTGCTTTTGGGTAGGTGAGATACCAGAGGCATTTCTTGTGTGTTCTGCTTTCTTCCAAATGGCATTTTGATTATTTTTGGTAGCAGGTTTCGGATTTGGTTTGGGCTTAGGGGCAAGGTGTGGGTTCAGGATCCTACATTTGGCTATATCATGTCCAATTTTCTTACAATGTGTACAGTATATGGGCAGATTATCATACTCAATATTGTACTTCTCATATTCAGCAGTTGAGCCCTAACCTGATAAAACCAGGTAGTTGCGTCTACAAATCCATCTCCACACAAAGCTTCAAGTCAGATGGCCATGTTAGCCTCTCCGTAGCAAGATCCATTTTAAAAATAAAATTCCCTACTTGATTACCGATCGCTTGGATTTCTTCAACATTGTAGTAGTACAATGGCATATTGCGAATTGTAATCCAAGCAGGGACAATACACGATTCTGTGTTTGGCTTGAAGTCTGAAGTCCATCTCAACACTCTCATATTCACTCCGTTGAAAGACCAGATGACCTTCATCCAGCAATGTTGAAAATCCTCTTTGGATTGGAAGCAGATTAGGATGTTCTTAAAATCTATTACCCCCAATTGGTAGCTTCCTATGAACCTTATTGTCTTGAAATCTTATTTGATTCGTTCCATCGGTGGTCTGCCTCTTGGGAAGTTACCTATCAACGCACTCTTGTAGTGAGAAGAGATTTTGTTATCTGATTCGTTGTGAAAAGGACTGAAGGATCTCCTTTGAAGTTTGCAATTGGGTTGATTTGGGTGGATGGAAGTGAGGTGGATATCAGTGGATTTCTAGTTTGAAGTGCCTGTGAGAAGCTTTTGCTAGGCTGAACCGCCATAGTGGCAAGTTAGCCTTTGCTAATCAGAGCTCTTGTGGTGGTGAGATGGTGTTCAGAGAGAAGGTGGAGAAAGCCGTTATGGTGGTGAAGTAGCCGTTACGGTGGGAGAGACAAAGTAGAGAGAGAGGAAATATTGCTGCTTCATAACATAGTCAAGAATATTGCTGCTTCTATTTATTTACATAGTCTGACATGTTCTCCTTCCTCGTCGGAATAAAGCAACCAGTTATTTTTATTATCCAGAATCCAGTTGAGAACCTTTTATTTCCTTTGTTCATTTGAAATACTTACAAGGTTGGTTGAATTACTTATAAGGTGCACTTTAACAACCAAGTTATATATGTAGCACCAAGTTATTTTGCATGCACATGTTATAAAATAAGCACCTTCAGGTTACATTAAAAGCACATACAAGTAATGATTGAAGTATCTATGAATTGTACTCTAAGCACCAATTTATTTTTGTACATATTACATTTGAAGCACTTATAAGTGATGGTTGAAGCACTTATAAGTGATGGTTGAAGCACTTACGAGCTATACTTTAAGCACCAAGTTGTTTTCGTTATACATGTAAGTTGTAAAAGAAATACCTATTAGTTACATTTGAAGCACTTACAAAAAACGATTGAAGCACCTACGAGGTACACTATATTCACAAAGTTATTTTCGTGGCACACGTAAGTTATAAAAGAAGCCCATACTAGCTACATTTAAAGCACTCATAAGCGGTGGTTGAAACACCTACGGGTTTTACTCTAAGCACCAAATTGTTTTCATAACACCCAAATTACAAAATAAGCCCATACTACTTACATTTGAAACACACACATTGATTGAAGCACATAGGTGCTGTACTCTAAACACCAAATTATTTTTATAGCACACAAGTTATAAAAGAAACATTACATTTAAAGCACTTGCAAGTAAGGATTTTCGTAGCACACGTGGGTTATAAATGAAACACCTATAAGTTACATATGAAACTCTTACAAGAAACGATTGAAGCACCTACTAGAAATACTCTAAGAACCAAATTATTTGGGCCATCAATATCTGTTTACTTTTGCACAGCGGCGGAACTGAGGGGCCCCCCACACCTCCGGTGACCAAGGCTTAATTTACTGTTCCGCCCCTGCCCAGCCCCTCCTAGCCCAGCCCCGCCCCAGCCCCGCCCCTCCCGGGATTTCTTTCTAGTTCCACCACTGCTTTTGCATTCTGCTTAGTAGAGGAACTGCAGGATAGAGTCTAAGTGCCTCAATTAGAGTAGCATGAAGCTAATGCATTTTCTAGAGTGCTTCTATGGTTATAAGCAGCATAAAAATCTAAGCTTTTCCAGGTTTGGCAATGACCAGTTCGACAAGAACAACCAAAAGGAAAAGGCGCAAATGACACTTTTCTTTAGTAGATTCCTATTTCTCATCAACCTCGGAGTTGCGATGCTGCAGCTGCAAATTTTCCATTAATTATTTTTGGTATTATATTTTCTCGCTAAAACAGACTCATTGATTCAGCTAAATCAATGGTCAGGATATGTTTTCACATAAGTGAGTGTTCTCACCTAATATGGGTATTCTCACGTAAACCCATTTCTATAAAAATATAACCATATATACTACAGTAAGTGCACTTCTAATCCTGATAGAATTCAAAATACATAAACAACCCTAGCTAACTACTTAATGAGAGCGTAAATACAACCCTTAAGACTATATTCCGACATTAACTAGCCATTTCTGGCCATTGAACGATAGAAAATGAAAAAAATTGAAAAAAAATGATCTTTGCCCCACCGCTATTTTGCCACCACCATAACCGCTCCACCGCAACTGCTCCACCACCTTCGCCGCCATCGTTCCACCTCCACCCCCAATTTTTCCAAAGAATATATAGAACAAAGCACTTCCGCCACTATACCCGTAGCTCATGTATTCTTTTGGTCAGATACAAAAATTTGAAAAACAAAAATGATCTTTGCCCCACCGCTATTTTGCCACCACCGTAACTGCTCCACCGCAACTGTTCCACACCTTCGCCACCATCGTTCCACCTCCACCCTCAATTTTGCCAAAGAATATATAGAACGAAGCACTTCCGCCACTATACCCGTAGCTCATGTATTTTTTTTGGAGAAACTCAAAAATAAACCTTATCAAACGTATTATATGATACCAGAAGAAAGCTTCTCATGGCCAATTCCCGATTAATGTCTAAACCCCCGGTTTTGGATTCCAACCAACATCAACAGTTAGTATCTCTTAGAAACCATTGGATGGGTGAATCTAAACCCGTTTTCATTCGAAAAGCTTTGCCTATGGAACCCCGTAACTTTACATTCAAAAGGCCTGCCATTGTTAGGCTAGAACCACCGCCTCGCCTCCACCCAACCACCATCACCCTCTCCCGGCTACACCCACCCACTACCATCACTCCCTCTGGTAAGCCCCCATCACCATGCCACCGTGCTCCATCCTAGCTCGGCCTTGCCACTGAGCTTCACCCAGTCCTGCCTCGTCAAAACCCAAATCTGGGTATAAAACCCCCGCCACCACCCATCTAAGCCCACTCGGTAGCCGCTCGTCACCACCCAACCTAGCCCACCCACGGTTACCCTTCGCTCATCACCACCAAACACAGCCCACTCGCCGCTCGCCACCACCAAACACGGCCCACTCGCCGCTCGCCACCACCCAACCAAGCTCACCCGCAGTTCGCCAATACCTTACCTTGGTAGAGAGAGAAAGTGAATAACCCTTCTCTATTCTTTTAATCTTTCCTAGTTTTGCCCAAAGGCATTGAATCCAATGGTAAAATTAGGTTCAATGCTTAGGGAGTAGTTTATTTGCTTGAGGATCTAATTTTATTCATGATTTGTTAGAGATTTTTTGACATTCTAGGTCTTGTTATCCTTTTATGATTATATCATGCTGATTTAATCTTTACATTCTTGTGAAATGTATGTTATATATCTTATGATACACATTAGTTATGTGTTTCATGTATGGTTCTAGGATTGTTTGTTCCCTTGGGAGTGTTGGCTAGGGTATTTGTGGGTTTGTGAATCCTCGACCATGTGAGTGTATGCATGTAAGTCTTGATCACTATTCAGATGAGCTTAACCTACTCGACTGGAAGATTGTACCCCAATGGGAGAGGGCATGATAGTTTGTAGCAACTAGGGTTGTAGTCTAGCGACCATCATCGTTTCAACCCTAGAGTCATCATGAGATACCAATCCCTTTGCCTCTATAGGACTAGGGAGTAGCATTCATGGTAGAGGATCGGGATGTAATTCTTTATAGGGAAATAGTAGCGCAGATTGTTTGGACCACAAGATGCACTTTCCCTAATTAAGGAGATGGTATTGATAGAATAGACGTGAGAACCTTTGTGTGACAGATGTTGGGAAGTGTTGACCATCAACCACACTATGTGATATAGACATTGGGATAGGTTTTTAGGTCTTCTATTTTGAAAATATCTAGGATCATGTTATGCAAATATCCCCGAGTCTTCGCTTAATATAGTTTAATCTCTAATTTTGCATTTTAAGTGGTTTATAGATAACCCCCTAAATTTTTTTCGCAACACTAACTATTCCTAACACACAATCAGAGTGATGCCCGATTGTGAGTCTTATTTAGTTTACCTTTGAATCCTAGCATCTCTATGGATGACCCCCCGACTTGCCACTAGCTACTGTTTGGTAGTTGGTAGTGAGTACGGGAGCAAAATTAAAAATTCTTATCTTTGTGAAGCCCTCTGCGGGTTAGTGACTACTCTCATGTGGGAAAAAGAATTGGTCTGTTATTAGCGACCCCTCGGAGTCAGGGTTAAATTTTTGCATTACTGCCGGGGATGCTAGTTTAACTATTTAATTGTTGACTTGTATTACCAGTTGGTAGAGTTGTCAGTGTTGCCTTTTATTTTGTAGCTTTAGTTGGTTATTGTTGAGCTTTTTCGATAGTTATTCCGGTTACTTCTAATCTATTTGCTAGTGTCTTCTTTAGGGACTGGTAGTGTCTAGTTTGTTATTTATGGTACATACCCATACCTAAAACTTAGGAGCATTACACTATCTACCAAAAAATGCAGGTGGTCAGAGAAGGAAAATGAGGAGAACTAGAGGAGAGATTCCACAAGGGCTAACTATTTTTGTTGAAGAAATAGAATTTGAGATAGCGGAAGACAATTAGAGCGCTTAGGGAATTGATGGCTCCAAATTTAGAGAATTAACCCATTTGCATAGTCTACCCACATTTTCCACCTAATGTCACTTGTAAGCTGAAGAGCGGCGTGATCCAATGCTTACCCATTTTCCATGGGATGGTTGGAGATGATCCCAACAAACACTTGTTAGATTTTCATTTGGTTTGCACCAATATGAAACCATTAAGGGTGTCGGGGGAGGACTACAATCTTAGGTCATTTCCTTTTTCACTGCGAGACACAACTAAAGATTGACTCTATTATCTTTCACCCAGTTGCATCACCTCCTGGATGGACATGAAACACAGATTTTGAGAAATACTTCCTTGCTTTAAAGTCTGTGGGTTTGAAGAAGAAATTGTCCAATATATTGTAACTAGCAAACGAGTCCTTATATGAGTAGTGGGAGGGGTTCAAGCGGCTATTGGATAGTTATCCTTATCATCTATTCAAGGAAGGTGATCTTGTCAATTACTTCATTAAAGGCTTATGCGATGAAGATATGTGCATGGTGAATGCGGCATATAATGGTTCTATAGCAAACAAAAGTCCCAAAGATTCAATGAAGGTTTTAGAGGAGCCCTCTCATTCTCCCAAGCTTGAAGAGAAGTCTAAGAGCTTTCTTCCATGATGAAAGAGTTCATGAAAGGGAGGATGCAACAAGTGAAGGTGTGCGGACTTTGTATTTTCGATCACCCGACCGACACATGTCCGTAAGTGGTGAATAATTTTGAGTTGGGGAAGTGCTTAGATTTTAATGATAGGATTAGGTATTTTTCTAGAGGGCAAGCAAAAGGGTTCCGAGGGAACCAATGTGGAGATCAATAGGACCCTTATGCAAAAATCGTTCCATCCCCAATTTTACGATCACCCAAACTTTCGATGGCCAGATGACAACTAAGGGTACAATTGAGGTGGACCACCCAAACCCTACTCGAGCTCGAGGAGAGAAGGGCCTTCCAACACCAATGCTCCACATTATATAAGTCAGATTGGGAGGAGATTCTTGAGGCAATCAAACAATTTGCAAAGAAGAGTGATGTGTTCGCGGAGTGAACAAGAAGAAAGATTGAGGAAATTGGTACAAGAGCCTTTTCTAGTATTAATAACTTTGAAGTGCAAGTTGGTCAACTTACCACTCCGGTGAGCTGGCTTGAGGCTAGAGAGTCCAAAAAACTAATGTCCTAACCCAAGGTGAATCCACGCAATGTGAATGTCTTGAAATTGGGAAGCGGGAAGGAGATACGAGAACTCGAGAAGGAGGTCGTGCAAGAGGATGGAAAATTTGTGGAAAACAAAGAAGAAGAGATAATAATTGAGGAGGAGTCCTTAAAAGATCTCCCCATCACCGAGGCAAGGGTCAACCCTCCGCCGTCATTCCCTAGTTCTCAACGGGGAAGACCAAAGGTGGAAACCAACGAAGCTCAAATTTGTCCAGTCTTCGAGAAGGTTGATGTGTTAGCATTTCAATTCTTGATGTCATTGAATAAATTCCTTCATATGCTAAATTCCTGAAAAACGGTTTCACTAAAAGAAGTAACAAACCAACTAGAAAAATAGGTCAATTGAAGAAAATTGAGGGAGTAGCCACTTTAGCTCACAAGAACATACCTGAGAAGTGTGATGACCCCAGAATGTTTTCAATCCCTATTTCTAGGTGATAAAGTTGTGGAAAATGCTATGATTGACTTAGGTTCCATTATCAATATTATCCCAATTAGCCTATATAAAAATCTTAACACAGGTGATCTAGGGACACTGGGGTTATTGTCCAACTAGACGATCATTCCCAGGCTAGACCTAGGGGTATATTTAAGGATGTTATAGTTGGGGTACATAAGCTAGTGTTTCTGGCAGGCTTCTATGTCCTTGATGTAGAGCACGTTGGAAGTGTACCCCTAATTTGATTGGGGAAACCATTCTTAAAAACATCAAGGACTAAAATAGATGTCCATTTGGGAACACTAACCTTAAAGGGTGACGTTGACAAGGTTAGTTTTGAAGCTTACAAGTCTAAGTATGAACCACCTATTTCTTCTCTTGCATGTAATGGCATCACTTTACTAGATTCTTGCATGATTGATGATGATGATGAGTATCTTGATGAGAGTGATAAGAGAAACCATACTTAGAGTTTCAATTGTGATGATAATGTTATGACACCTATGTCATGCAAGAGTTTAGTGATGATCTTTCTATTAGGGATTGTTTTTCTATGCACACTAACTTGCAGCAGTTGGTGAAGAATAACGAGTACTTAAAACCTCCTTGTCCGTGTCCTGAACCCAAGGAAATGGGTAAAGGATAAACATTAGCTAAGGTTAATGATTGTAAAAGTGATAATGTGCTACCCACTATTGAAACCTTGCATGTTATATCTTTTTTGAATGAGATTTTTGATGATACATATGTTGATATGCATGATTTTGATGTTCCTTATGTGAATAAGAATGCCCGTCTTTCAAATTCGAACACTAACATGCATTGGAAAATTAAGAGGGTTAAGGAATTAAAACCTCCTAAACCTTTCCTACTCCCAAAATCAACCAAAATGTGTCAACCATCGTGAAGGACGAATGTGTTTGGTATGTATCGCCTAAGGTAAGTGGTAAGCCTAAAATGATATGGAGACCCGTCCATAGGGACGTGGTTGTGGGTGGAGTCGCTGATAGTGATTCTGGTGACCCACCGATCCATTTTTCTTAGCTTTTGAAAATGCATGAATATTAAGTTGTGAGGATGACGATAAAGATATGGTTCTTTGATTTTGCTTTAGTAAGTTTCAATTTTTTTTGGGATTTTTGGAAAGCATTTTTCAAGTTGGTGTTGTTTTAGGGATTTTTAGTCATCAGATTTTTGGTTGGAACAATATTATACTCTGTTTTGTGACTAATTTTAAGGGAATGAACTTGGACAGGCCGTGCCAAGCCTCGTGCCAAAACAACGACATGAGGCATTCAAGCGGCACGAATCGTGCCATATGAATGCCACCCTATGCTGCCTAGAATGGCCACTCAAATGGCACAAAATTCCCTATAAATAACCCTCATTCCTCACTTGTTTTTTTCCCCAAAACAGAACCCTGCAACATGACCTTATCCCCTTTCCAAACCAAAATCACCATAACTCCCTCGTTTCTCAATCAAATTCTACAAAACCTGTCCCAAAATATTCCCCTTCAAAATCAACACAAAGACCACTGCAAATTACCCCCCATAAACTAGTGAAGGTTCTCTTGAAGAAGGCCAGTTTGAAGGGATTCAGAAAAAGTCATCCCCCTTGTACGTCAGGTACACGTTGGAGTTTCTCTCTACCATCAAGATGGAAGTCAATAGGTGGGGCGATAAGGTGGCTAGATTTCACCTTGAAGACAAGGCTCGTTCCCTAAAATTTTAGGAGATTGCAACATATTTCAGGTGGAATTACGTGACTGAGGTGGATGGTCACGTTGAGGATTGCTAAGATTTTGATGTTAGTACATTCTGGCTCGCTATCACCCGAAGGTCGCGGGTGAAAGCGAGCAAGAACAGTGATATAGTTGATCTGACATTGAGATATATAGTGAGGCTATTGACTATAGTGGTTAAATGCCATGGAGATGCCACCACTTCGACTGAGTGGAGTTGGACGGG
>JAULKM010110283.1:0-23227 GCA_032355605.1 Rubia tinctorum
AAAAAGAAATCTAGATGCTCGTAAGGACCAAAAATCCATTAGACTCAAACTAGGTTGCAAAAAGAAGGATTTAGATATGAAAACCGAAAACGGTCATCTAAACCCCTTATGATGTAAACCTACATAAATCTAGCAATCTTCCAAAAAAAGATAACAAAAGAGATGTTAAATGCTTCGGAAAATACATGCATTTGACGTCTCATCAACCAGAGTGAAGGCTAGTATTGTAGTGGTACTCTGCCCATTGTAGAAAGAAGGAACAGTGCTTAGGGTACTTAGAGTTGAAGTCACAAAGGTATTGTTTGAGACAACGATTATAAACTTTCAATTGTCTGTCGATTTCCAGGTGTTACACCGAGCTTGTTTTTAGAGTAGTTCACATAGGCTCAAATATCTTTCCCCAAAATTGACTCATGAAGATGAGATCACGGTCTAAAATAATGGTATGTGGAGGACCATGAAGCTTGATTACCGTGGAGAAATTTTTTTTTGGCAACCACTGAAGCTGAGTGTCGAGTTGGTATGAGCCAAAGTGAGCTTACATCAATAGGTTGTCGATAACCACCAATATAGACATGAAGCCTATGGATATTGGTAGTGCGATGATGAAGTCCATGGTAACATCTTCTTATCCACCTCCTCCCGGCATCGCTAATAAATAACATTTTCATGGGAGATCTACTAAACCGAGAGGAGGGTATTTCAGAGATAAATATTTATATCGTTTCTCCCGTTCCTACTACTATACTACCCGTGGGGTAGATAGTGGCAAGATCGGGGTTGTCCACAGAGATACTAGGAATCTAAAATTTAACTACATACATCCACAACCGGGTCGTCAATCCAATCATGTGTCAGGAATAGCTACTGTTCCAAACCAGGTTTGAGGGGGGAGTTTTATCTAACAACTACAAACATGCAAGATCACAATAGAATAAACTATATAAACTAGTACTTGGGGAGTATTTGTGTAACATGATTGGTTTTGTGTTTTGATCATCGATTCTTTCATATTCAAGATATATAAGCCCATTCTAGTGTTTTTGACACGTAGAGGGGTCAGTGGTCAACACTTCCCCATACATGTCACGTAGGGTGCACATGTAATCTTTCATTTGCACTGCCTTCATAATTAGGGGAGTACAACAACGGCCCTTCCTGCTCTGCAGATCTGAATCTCCCCCGTACGATTACGTCTCTGACACTCCACCACAAATGCTTCTCTCTAGGCCTATAGAGGGATAGGGGATGAAAGACCTTATCGAGGGCTCTAGGGTTGCTAACCCTAGTTTGCTAATAGCACTATCTCTATCTGTAACCCTTTCGGACAATGTTTTGGTTAAGACTAGTGTATGGTCGATCGTAACGTCGGCGACCCACTTGCACACACCAATAAGGTCTCGGACTATTGTTACCCTAAGCACATATAGGTTTCCTTCCTCGGGGATATCAATAAGTTCGCCAACATTAAAGTAGACTACAATGTATGCCAATCTTAATGTGACAATCATGCAAATAATAAGAACATGAAGAACAAGCTAACATAATAATCATAAACACAAATAAATAGGTAATTATGTAGAATCTCCCAAAACAAATGCCAAATCATGAATACATAATAAAACTCCAAGTTAATTAACTACTCCCTAAGCATTTGATCCAAAATATTTCATTGAATTCAATGCCTTTGGGCAAAATAAAAATAAAAAGAAGAAAAGAAAATATTTTAGAGAGACGGAAGAACTCCTTTCTCTCTCTACCCTACTCTTAAGAGTCTAAAATGAGTTTAAAGTTCAACCCTAGTAGAAACATGTTGATACATATAGTAGTAGAAAATTGGACCTTGAAAAGGCCCAAAATAGACCAAAAGACCCTAGCAGCCGAAAACGGCACAAGTTGTGCAACTAGGCATAGCCGTACCGGCTGGGGGCTGGAACTGGCAGTGTCGCAGACATGGCTATGCTGGCCTCTTGCTAACATAGGCGGCTGCCTTGGCACAAACTTAAAGCCTCGTGCTGACACGAATTGGTTGTCTGGCACGACCGTGTATCCTCGTACTGACATGGGCTGTGTCTACTGGCACGGGTCCTCAGATGGTCCTCTGTTTGTAAATTCTGAATCGGGCACCCAGTGTTGTTTGGAGCAGTCATCGGCTGGAACCACTTCTTGATTAGTTGAACGGCGCTAGCTGTATCATTATTCGCACCCCATGAGCTAGTCTTCACATTTTTGGAGTTGAAACGACACGGGTCATGCAAACAGGCACAGTTCATGCCATACTTAGCCTCACAAACAGTTCATGCCAAGATGGTGTAAAACAGTATGTGCCAAGAGGGTGTGGCGCGGTCATACTAGAAGGCACGGTCCTTGCCGGGTGTTTCTGGCATGGCCATGCTGGAAGGCTTGGTTCATGCCCGGTCGTCCGCCTAGTTCTGGTTGGTGCTGGCCGGTTCATGTGGGTTGATGCCGCCGTTCCATTTTTAACATTGTTGAACCTCAACTTTACCTTTTTCCGGCTCAATCCCATCTATCACCACACTTTTGTTTTGCGGCCTTCTATCTACGACCATCCTTGCGAATGGCCTTCAAATATCTTCTACCACCATTGCGATGACCTTCTACAAAATAATGCTGAAGTCCTCACGAACAACCTACTAGTAGGCTCACAAAAGAAGATCTGGGTGCTCGTGAGGAAAAAGTGTCCATTAGATTTAATTTAGTCTACAAAACTCAAAATTTAGATAAGAAAGCCAACAATGGTCATCTAAACCCTTTCTAATGTAAACCTAATTAAAACTAGCAATCAACCAAACAAAACATGATAGCAAATGTGTAAAATATGTCAAATAAATTGGTTAACGCATGTAATAAGGTGAAAATCATCTTCCCACACCTGATTTGGTACAGGCAACTGCTGAAGTAGACCGAGAGGTGGTGAAGTTAAATATTTGACTGTCTGACAAACCAGGCATTGTTGCACAAAACCAGTGACATGTTTTCCGAACCCGATGGTGCGATTGATGGCTGCATGTCCACCCATCGATGTGGCATGGAACTCACAGATCAACAGAATTTTAAGAGCTTAATAGTAGTAGTACCCTAATAGAACCTGTTTTGGGGAAAAACAACCCATATCGGACCCAGAGGCAGATCTACATGGTAACATGGGGTAACCATGGTTACCCCATAGTAAAAAAAATAGGGGTTATTAGTATTTGGTTACCCCATGTAAAAAAATTTTTTTACCATTAATATTAAATATATATATATTTTTATATATTAGTGGTTACCTCATTGAAAATTTTCTGGATTCGCCACTGACTGGATATGGGAATGTTATCTGAGATGTGACAGAGGACGGGGTGTGATCCGACTGTTTTTTGGCAAGAATCTTGATGTGGGATTACTTGAAATCAGACCACCACTAATCTCTTCCATACTCAACCTTTGGGTCTCATGCCAGTACATGTGAAAAGGAGGCCCGATGTAGATATATTTGATAAACTATGATGAATTAGGAATTTATTAAAATTCTAATGATTTTTTGACCTGGGATAGAGAGGCCAAAGTATTCTTCAAAGGATAAAAGCACATTAAAGTTGCCTATTAGGCGCTGAAAGCTTCCTGATTCAGATTGATTATGTTCTGCCACAGTTTATTAGTCTCTTTAATAGTGTGTTTTGCCCACACAAAACCTATGTTACATTCTTTGTTTAGGTTTTGATGTTTAATTTTATTTATGAGTTGTTCATCAGATGACATAATGTCGGATATTTCTTCCTCCCATAAGATCTAAATTTTACAATTTTTTTGAGAAGAAAATTTTAAAACCTTAGTCCCTCGTTACGTTTTGTATCGATTTTGAGTTAAGCATTGGTTCAACCAGGGAACAAAGTTTGATGCCATGTCGTCTTTTTATGTCTTTTAACCGGATTTGAAGGTTATTACCTATTCCTCTCATATTTCATACACAGATTTTCAAATCTATCATTTATGTGTTTTGGATGTGTTCACTGATGAACCGATAAATACCATTTTATGGGTGGATGAGTAATCTCTTTTGTTATCTATTTTTTGTTATACTTTTTAGGTCAGTAGGTTCTTAATTCTCATTATTTTTTGGTGGTTATATTAAGGCATTAAATCTTATTTGAGCTTTTGTAGGACATGCTTTTATCTCTTCGAAATTTAGATTTTCAGTACTTATGGCTGTTTATATGGTATCTTAGAAGTTTCGGTGTTATGCCGTTCTATATTTCCATAATTTTTTCTGGCTGGAAGATGAGAGTACTGGATCGTTCCCTCCATTTATCTCTATGAATTCCTCATTTATAACGTTATCTCCTGGATCGTTCCCTATTATAATCTGTGAAGAATTGGTTGACCGGGTAAAAAAATGATGAGAAAGTATTTTGTCATCAATCATTTTCTTATTATGTTTAAGCTGAGTCTGCTCTGGACATATCATTGATCGGATTAAGATTATCATTAGCCTTTTCATTTCCTGAACCATTATGGAACAAAGCTGGATCGGATAGGGATGAAATAAGTGAAACATGAGACCCATGAACAAGGGTCTTGACTTGAGAACTTGTAACTTTAGATTCCTTGGATTCCTAAGCTATTGTTCCATTCGATTATTTGTTAGTTCTTTCTTTTCTATGATTTGGTACGCGTGTTGAACTGTTAGATTTATTCCTAATCATTGGGATATAAACTTTTTTCCTTCATATATAAGCCAGATAAAGATGGTTCAGCCCCTCCACCTTTCAACCTTCCCTATTCATTATTGGGGGTGACCTATTACCCGTGGGTGGATTTACTGATTCCTTTGGCCTCTAATCAGAGAATTTGGACATATTATAATCTAACCTCGAAACCAAAGCTGCATGCCCTAGTTTAAGGTAGTTAGAACAAAACAAAAGAACCCCTTCATACTATATATATATATATATATATATATATATATATATTGTCAGAATACTATATCTCTAAAGCTCAGCCAGATACATTCTAACATAGGTTTAGTCACATCATCAACACAAACTCCGGCAAGATGTGGTCAGTTTCTATTAAGAGTGGCCTTATCTACCCACACATGAGTGCCTAATAAATTCCTTATCAACATTAACCGAAAATTTGTTGGAGTAATCCATACAAACCTATCCATATAAGGGAAATAAGGGAATCCGCATTCGGATTAAAATATGGAACCCTTTTGTCATTCTAATCTAATATGTTCCAAAGTTCCAAATTTTATGAAGTCGGCGTCTATGATAATCATCAGGTAGAGAAAACTTAATCAAAACCTATCGATTATCCATGAGTGGCTTTTAATATATGCCGTTTGGAAGTTTAGTCTAACCTTATCCATATGAGGTTTACTGTATGAGAACTTTTCCACCAGCGTCCATCGTAGAAGGGCTTTCAATAGATTGCATTCGGAATCCATGAAGTGTAGCCTTAGTTCATCGAGATGGTCTATTTTTTTTGCTTTGGATTGAAATGGGCGCTATTATCAATATGACATGGGCTTGGATTTAAAGCTTTATGGATTACTTTATTAAGAGTTTGAACGTGAGAAATGGAGGGTTTGAGACCTGACATCGCTGGAAAAAGAGAAACGGGTGAAGCAATGTAGGGTTTCGTTGTGAAGAAGACAATCGCCTTAAAGGAAAAGCCAACGTTCATTTAAAAAATATTCGTCTAAATTCAATTGAACCTACTTGTAGAATGAGGTTGTGGCCATATGCACAAATAAAAATTTCAGATTGAGAATTTTGAGTTAAAAGGGAGTGATGGAAATTTTAGAACAATTTTTTTTGATTCGCATTATTTAATGAGTAATATTACGTAAATATGGGCAAATTAAAGTACATATGTCTAAAAATATTATTTAATATAATGTAATTAATTAAATATAATTAAATTTTATCAGCTATTCCAAGTATTAAAAAATGACATTTATGCAAGAATAATTGAAGTAAATGAAGTAGCCCAACATAACACACTCATCCAAATAGGTAAAGGAAAACTTCATTCTTGGACTCAAACTGGACTGGAAAAGGGATATTATCTGAAAAAATAAACACAGGTAGTACACAACCTTTCCAAGATATAACACCGGCAGAATATCTAACAAACAAAGCTTCTTACAATCAGATTCTAAAAGACTTAATGCCATCTAACAAATAAAAAATCTTGGAACAACAGTTTACCTGGCTTGATTATGAAGATAAACCAACATTAAATGGTCAGTTTACACTTAAATCGGCTTATTAGGTTCTCATCTATCTAAAAAGATCCGTTTCTTAAATTGGAGAGTGCTCAATCGTTTAATTGCATTACCAGACATTTTAGAAGACTTTTCCTTTCAAATGCCTTCAAAATGTCTCTACTGCAAAAACGATTACGATAGTTTGCATCACAGCTTTAGCAACTGCTCCGAAATAATGAAAATATGGAAGGTTGTTGATCAAATTTTCTCAACACAGTCACATGCCTTCTTCTTTTATGGGATAGATTTTATTTTTATTGGCATTTAAATATTCCAAATTGAGAGGCAAATAACATAATAAAGATAATACCCTGCCTAATTACCTGAAACATTTGGTGTGATAGAAACAAGATCATTTTTTATAATCAAACACCAAACATAGATCTTATTATCAAAAACACTATTTTCCTTTTGAATGATATTCTATTGAGTAAGAAGATACAATGTTTTTGGAAACTAACCAACAACATCCCCATATTTATGATAATGAAAGATCATCGGAAAAAAAGGGAAAGAAGAATTGTACAATGAACTCTTCCAGGAATGTATAAATTGAATACAAATGGATTTGTATTACTAACTAGCATTGCATGTATTGGAGTCATAATAAGAGATTCCAGAGGAGCAGCTATTGCAGCGCAAGCAAAAAACATCCCAAACCGTTTCATTCTTCAAGCAAAAACTTCAACACTAAAACACTGACTCCAATTAGCTATCAAACACCGTATCGAAGAGTTAGAGATTGAAGTTGATTCACAAATCCTACTACATATGCTTGAAGGAAAGACTACAGAGCCATGAAACTATACAACATATATCAGACACATCTGATCTCTCCTTTTAAAGATCAACTTCAAGCTGAAGCACATCTACCGGGAAGTCAATAATGCAGCCAACGCTTTAGACAAACTTGCAAGTTCTTCACACGTAAATAATATTTTTGATTGTGCAAGTTTGCCCAAGGAGATCCAATGCAAAATTTTAATGGATTCATCATCTGTTCCGCATGCTAGGATTTAGCATCTCTGTATATTTTATTCCTTCCCACGTTGTAATAAAACTTTTTGATTGTATTGCCTTTTTCATTTATGATTCGAGGTTCTTTAGAAAGTAGGCTTTTATGTATTTTGAACCTACAACTATATACTCTTCAGAGATAAGATATTACGTCCCCCTATTTTTTTAATATCTCTTTGATTTTTAAATTAATAAACAGGCAGGGGTTCGCCAAACCCCCTACTATAACAGGTGATATTTTTTTTAAATGACTTTTCTGCAATTTGGATCCATTAAAATGTAAACTTATTGGATTGGTAACCCAGCCCTAAAAAAAAACCACCCGCTTATATTATTTTGGACTAGTGAATCGACGGATTGAATATTACATGTCGGATATCTTTGAACATCCCTCCTATCACACACCATCAACACGGTGCCAAAAATAATACTCCGTATTGAATAGCATCTGGAGGTGTTGGGTTATTGGATCATTCAAGCAAGATAAGAATTCTGTTCACGCAGAAAATAATGTTGATGAGATACTCCCTTAGGTCTTCTTTTATTAGCACCTCTGGTCTTCTTTTATTAGCACCTAAGAAAATGACACGAATTTTTGTAAAAAGTAAAATTAGTGATGAAAATTGTATTGAAATAATAAAAAGTAAATTAAGTGGATGAAAATAATTAGTAGCTATCATTAAGGGAAAATGCCAATTAAAAAAATCATTAATAAATAATAAGTGTGGGAATATCAGAGAAACGGAAGGAGCAGAAGCTTGACGTAATTCTTATTCTTGGGATCATCCTTGTGATTCTTCGGGTTCCCCAAAGGTCATCTCGAGTCTCGACACCTATTTCTTTCGAAGATGATGCCTACGGGAAAAGTGGGAAAAGTGGGAAAAGTGGAAGAGTTGGTTTCGAGATCCATGACAGATCACTCTATTTTTTATAGTACATTTATTAAATTAATTATTAATTTTAGAATTTGAAGAGTAACTTTTTATATTATATTTTTACATTTAAATACAAATTATTACTTATTTTAGTTTTTAAAATATAATATTTAAGTTTTATAAAAAATTACAACGTTTAATGTAAAAAATTAGGGGCCCTGTCCATAAGTTTATTGACATGCCACATTTCCTTAAACTTTCTCGAAGTTGAATACTCCCTCGTACCATTAATTTTTGCTTAATTGTTTTTTCACCTTTTCATTGATCATGTTATCCGTCAATATCTCAATCTACACATATTATATTTCTAAATAAAATTATGATATTTAGAAAATAGATGTTAAGATAAACCTAACAAACTCTCATATGATATTTTTATTATATTTTTTAGTTGAAAATAAGGATCAATTTTGCAAATTTTGATTTTGCAAAAGCAATTAAGCAAGTTTAAGTGGGACGAATAGAATGTGTGTTTTTGAGTTATAGATGCACTAGATTAATCATGTGCTATGCACGATTTAAAATAATTGATTTTATTTATGAAGAATTTCATTTAATTTACAATTTATTGATGTATAAGTTATTTTTAATATCTGTATGAAAATAATATATATTTTATAAACATAAAAATATTAATTTTACATGGAAATTTTATGAATAATAAAATAGTTTAATAAAATATGAACTATATATTCATAATTAATCAATAATTGTTATGAACAATAATCCATATTTTCAAATATAAAAGAACAAAAAAATTATCTAAACTCCTAATATATTGATTTCTTTATCTAATCTAAAGTAAAATTAACTAAACTAAATAATATTTAGTCTAATATTCATTTTATAAAATGTTGTATTATAATTGATATTATGAAACGCATTTTATAAAAGGCTTTCATTTCATAAGTTACTAAGGCTATTGTTTTATAATTAATTTACAATCAATTTTATCAAAGGCAATAAATAAGGAAAAAGTATTCAGAAATGTGGTCTACGGTAAAGTTGTGGACATGACACTTTACTTTTTAACTTTAAAACTATATTTTAAAATTCATACATTGCACTTTATAAGTTAAAACATGTAATATGGTGTATTTTTATGTGAAAATATAGGAAATATTATGTATAAAGTTAAATCTTTGGTGTATGAGAAGTAGGCACGCAGACAAGGCGTACAATCGAAGTGAGGCAGCTAACGAACTATGGGGATCACCTCACAAAAATGAATGAGTAACCACGCCACCGGGGAGGCAAGAAGTTGTAATTCCAAAAACACATCTCAACGACCACGATATAGGAATCGTGGCCCATTATAGCTGATGTGTTGCCATCCTTATGGGTGCTGAATGTGGGCATGATTCACCGAGAATATAGAGGAGCATACCTTATAAAAGGAAGCACGATGAGAGGACCAAGGTAAGTAACAAGCTAAGAAAACTTCACATTTGATTCCATAAGTACTAATTTCAGCATCAGAGACTCTCTTCCGGATTCCATTTGGAGATTCTTGGAAGGACTTCCATGTAGACGCAACGTTCTCTGTCGTTCCATGAGTTCTTAGGACATCAGTGGCACTGCTTGTGGGGACAAGTATATTAGGTTAATTGTTCTCCCTAAACTTTATGGTTGCCAAGAGTCAGGAAAGTCGACAAAAAGAAGGAACAGAATAAGCACCACCTCCTTCATCCCACTCCACCAAAAACACCCTTTCTGGTAGAAGTCAAAGATGTCCAGAATTCAGCAGAGGAAGAGGATTCCCCTCCACCCAGAGATAGAGAAGCTATTCTTCACAACCTTCTTAGAGATTAACTAGGAGCAGTTGTACAGACAATTCATTATTTCCACTAAGGAACGGAGGGATAATGGCAAAAACAAGCAAAGATAAGATGAGAGGCAAAAAGTTAACGATCAACAGGAGAATATAGAATATGATGTCGAAGACAAAGTATAGTACTCCCTGCTGACTGAGGACCAGCAAAATTTAGTGATGCCAAAAGGGTTCAATTTACCCACTTAACTCAAAGCATATGATGGGAAGACTAAAACTGAGGATTTCTTGCACTCTTATAGAACCAGCATGAGAATCCGCGATACTCCCATCCAATAAGTATGAAAAAATTTCCCAATTTTTCTAGTAAGAATCGTAATAGCTTAGTAAGACAATCAGACCAGCCGGAGCATACGAAGTTGGGGCCAGTGGGTGGATCAATTTATGGGTAGATTCTACGAATAGAAAAAGTTCACAAAAACATCGTGGGTGTGCAACGAACTGGGAAAGCATAGAAGAATGACATTACCGCTTTGTCATAGAATTCCTGCAAGTCAAAGATGTCACGCCCCCGATGTCATTAGGGGCATTCGTGAACGGAATGAGATCCGAAGAGTTTTACAACAAAAAAAATCACAGTAAATATGCCAGACAATCCAAGAGACCTCCAGAAATCTGTTGAAAAATTTATCTGAAAAGAGTACGCAAACAACAAGAAAATGGAATATAGGCAAGGGGAATCAGATCTGGAGACAACAAGGGGAAGGACCCTAACCAAATATAGGTGGGGAATTTTTTTAAATTCACAGGGAGTTATGAGAGCTCCAGCAGATAAGAGAATGAAGGATTATTATTGCAACTTCCACAAAGATAACAATTATGATATGCACAACTGTAATGACCAAAGCAGACAAATGGAAGAATTGTTACGACGGGGATGAATCGCCTAATAGGGAAAGAAGGATAACCATCCCTTTGGAAAATGCTTTTATGAGACTAATAAAAGTATGCTAAAAACTCATATCTTTGGGAAGCCAAAAGCAAAGATGAAAGCAGCAGTAAAGCTGGAAGAAAACACAAGTGATACTATCCTGGTAAGAGTGATATATTTTATTCATAGATCTACAGAGCCAATTTCTATCAACACACGGAGAGCAAAATCATGGTTTTTACCTCCGCAAGTCCCTATAGAAAAGAGAACACCACCTAACAAAATAATCACGTTAGTGAGGAAGACGTGGCTCCAGGTGTATCACCTCACAACAAGAAATGGTAACTATGTGAAACACTGAGTTTTCGTTGTCAACCGGAGCACGGTGGAGATATTTTTCGTATAATGCTTTCATAAGCATGGATTCAACAGTGTAAACCTCATAAGATCAACATCTTTCATAGTCGATTTCACAAGGAAAGCTAAATGGCTCCTTGGTAACATAAAGCTCCCCATAATCCTTTGGCAGGAAAACAAGGAGTGCAAAGTCCTATGTCTCTTTGTGGTAATAGATGCACCAGGCCCCTTCAATTCGATCATAGGAAGACCATTGAATAATGTTGCACTAGCCATTTGTTCCCCTTACCACCTTGTTATGAAATTCCCAACCCTAAACAAAGTGCTAACAGCTTGAGGAAACAAAAAAGTAGTAAGGCAATGTATGGTCATTTCCTTGAAATCTACTGCAAGGAGCGGTACACAACCATTGGTCCACTCAATCAACCAGGGAGAACCAACGAAAATCCTTGCTTTAAGGGCGGATCAAGGAGAAAACATGGAGTCAGTTCCGATAGATGACAATGATATGACCAAGGAGGTTAAGATAGAGAAGAAGTTGTTGGAACCTACCAAAATGAAGTTAATAACTATATTCAAAATGCGTAACACTTTGTTTGAATGGTCTCTGAAGGAAATGAAAGGTGTTGATATGTCTATAGCCACACACCATCTAAACATCAACCCCTAAGTCAAGCAAGTTAGGCAGAAGCATAGAATCTTTGCACATAAGAGATAGAAATCTATAGAAACTGAGGTATCGACCCTCGTACAGGAAATCATACTAAGAGATGTGGTGTATCCAACCTGGTAAGCTAACCTGGTCATCGTAAGAAAAGCCAATTTAGAATAGTGGATGTACATCGACTATATAGGTCTCAACAAGTACTGCCCAAGGGATTGTTATCCTTTGCCTAAGATCGATAAAATTGTAGAATCTATCTCAGGGTATGAATTATTAGCCTTCCTAGATACCTACAAGTGGTACCATCAAATTAAAATGAACCTAGAAAATGCAAAGAAAATAGCATTCATCACCAGCTTTGGGGCATTATGCTATGAAAAAATGGCATTCGGTCTTAAAAACGTAGGAGTTATGTACCAAAGAAAAATAAACAAAGCATTTTCACATTAAGTTGGATGGAACATGGAGATTTATGTTGACGACATAGGCATACATAGTAGACCCTTACAAAAATTCCCCACAGATCTAGAGGAAAAGTTGATGACACTCCAATCTACTGGGATGAAGCTAATCCTTAATAAGTGCACTATCAGTGTAGGAACAAGGAAGTTCCTAGGATTCAAAGTTTCCTCAATGGGCATCGAGGCCAATCAAAAAATAATACAAGCTATTAAGCCATTACCACCACCCCGGGCGATCAAACAAGTTCAGGTACTCACAAGCTCTTGGGCTGAACTTAGCCATTTCATTTCAAAGACTAAGGAAAAAACTAAGTCATTATTTGACGTACTAAGGAAAGCTTTCAAGTTTTCCTGGACCGGGATATGCTAGAAATCACATGTTGAACTCAAAGCCGAACTACAACGTCTCCCGTTGATATCATCATCCAAGGAAGGGGAAACCTTGTACCTATACCTTTTAGTCTCAATTCATGTTGTTAGCTCTATCCCGGTTTGACAAGAAACTGGATGCCAAATGCCAATTGATCGGCACCCTGTGGGGTCGTACAAAACCAATCTTTTTGGAGAGCAATATTAACACGCAGAGTACTAGAAGGTCAAAAATAGAATTTATAAGTTGCTCCAGTATTCACTACCAACTACGAGAGAGTAGCTAGTGGCAAGTCCGGGGTTATCCACAGAGATACTGGAATTTGAAAAGTTAACTATAGACAACTCACAATCGTGCATCACTCCAATTGTATGTCGGGAATAGCTAGTACTACAAACATAGATTGGAGGAGTTTTTTCCCCTAACATCTAAGGAACATGTAAAAAGGAGGGATTAAACTATTGTAAAGTAGCCTTGTGGAATATCTGACTAAAATGACAGATGGGTGATTTTGATCCTGGATACTATCACAAGTAAGACAAATAAACCTATCCTATGCCTATATCACATAGTTTAGATAAAAGCCGGGCATTCCCAATGTCGTCACACAAAGGTTCATCGCCTTCTATATAAGCTATCACAATGCCTACGTAATTAGGGAAGGCACTTCGATCGCCTTTTCGATACCGTAATTCATTTCCCGTAAATCTCACTCCCAATGGTAACGAGCCCCACCTTAAAGGAACAATGCCTTGCGTAGGTATAAATTGTTATATATGAGAGTACAGACAATATGTCCCGGGCACTCTACCATGTACACCGATCCCTAGGCCTAGAGAGGCAAATGATTTTGCATTTCATGATTACACTAGGATTGAAACAACCCTACTCGTAACACAACAACCATAGTTGCTAAAAAATATTATGCACATCTATCGTGATTTTCTTAAAGTTTTCCCTCGTTAGGGAAATTATTATCCCTAACATGAATGATTATTACACAATGAACCAATTAGGTTAGAGTCTAACGATCATGACAATACTCTTGGGCTAACATGGATGCAGTCACTTCCCCAGTACTCACAAACCTACGATAGCTCTAATCTAACACTCCTCAGATGACATAACAAGCCTAGCACGATGATATACAACACATGAATCTATGGGTTCATCATAGAACATACATAGCATACATCTTCAGAGAATATAAAGCATAAATCAAGCATGAATGTTCATAGGAATAAAAAGGGAAATCTAAGCATCTCAGAAAGTCAACATCTAGTCATGATTACAAATATTTCCCCAAGATATTAAACTACTCTACATACATTGAACCCAACACAATAATTAGATTCAATGACATATACAATACTAGGAAAAATAAATGAGGAGAGGAGATAACATCCTTCTCTTTCTACCTACTCCAAGATCTAGAATTAGAAATGAACTTACCACCCTTAAATCAGAGTAGAGTAGTGGCTACTTATATAGTAGGTGGAAATGGGACTTTTAAACCAAAAAATAGTAAAAACCCTAGTGGCCATGTCAGCACGGACCGTAAAATAGTACAAGGCCCGTGGAAACGTACACAAGCCATAGAATGGAGTTTTATCTCATCAAAACTGAGCACGCGAACCAGGTGAAAACATGTGAACTGCCGTCTGTAGTCGATGTCTTTGTCTTCTGAACATGCGGCGGCACTAAGGTTTACGGGGCACAGACAGGGGGTTCAGATTTTCAACTTTTGGGAACACGGGCCATGTAAAGGAACACACCCTGTACTGGGACTTAATCGCACAAGCAAAGGATTTGGTACGGGCCATGTAAAGGTACAAGACCCGTGCTAGTCTTTCTGTTTTTCATACTTTGACTGTTTTTCTTCAGAACATCCATCTACTACCACATTTTTTAGCTCATGTCATTCCGTCTACTACCATCCTTGCATATGGCATTCTACTAGCTACTACAATTCTTACAAATGGCCTTCTACACAGTCTGAAATGCCTACGAACAATTTACAAATGGAAGTTCACAAAAATGGATATAGATGCTCGTAGGGACATAGAATATGTTAGATCTAAATAAGATACCAAATGAGAGATTCAGATTATAAAACCAACAATGGTCATCCAAACCCCTTGCAATGTAAACTCACCTAAATCTAGCAATCTACCATACAAAAACCAACAAAAAAATATGTTAAATACGTTAGCAAACACATGCTCACTAGTGAATAACTTCTATTAAATGTAGCATTGTAATGCGTTTATGAAAAATTTGCCTATAATCGCATTGTAAAACTACTTCTGAACTCAGAAGTTGTAATTCAGATCTAGCATTAAAAATTAAAGGTGGTTAAATGACCACTACCACAGACCCCCCCCCCCCTTTAACAACGGTTTTTCGGAACATCAAGCACTGGTTTTTGGGGACTAAAAAACCAGTGCCAAAGTAGTCGGTGAAAAGATTTCCCCAATTTTTGAGAAACTGGTGCTAGGTTTAGCACCAATTTTTTGTTAGCACCGGTTTCATAAAACTGGTGCTTAATTTAGAACTATTTTTTTGTTCATCACTGGTTTTGAGGTTAGCACCGGTATGATAAAACCGATGCTAAATTGGCACCAGTTTCCATGCTCTAGCACCGGTCCAAAAAATAGGTTCTGAAATTTGCTTCATTTTGTTGTAGGTTAGCATCGGTTTTTGCTTAGCACCGATTTTATGAAGCCGGTGTAAAATTTAGCACCGATTTTATGAAGCCGGTGCAAAATTTAGCACCGGTGTTATGAAACTGGTGCTAAATTTAGCACCGAGTTTATGAAGCCGGTGCTAAATTTAGCACTGGTTTGTTTGGGTGGCACCTTTTTTTGAAACCGATGCTAAATTTGCACTGGTTTCCATATTATAGCACCGGTTTGAAAATTTGGTTTTAGATGTTTTCACAGGTTTTTAGTAAACCGTTGCTGAAATTTTCACCGGGTTTTGATTTGGAATTGGCATTGGGCGATGGCCGCAGCTGCGCGCAACTGCTCTAATAGTTCCATTCGGCTTGGATAGAATTTTGATTGGGCGCTGACCGCAGCTGCGCGCAGCTTGTCTATTAGTTCAATTTGAGAGAAACAAAAATAGAATTGGGTGTTGACCGCTGTTGCACGCAACTGTTCTAATAGTTCGATTGAGAATAAACAAAACTTGAATTGAGCTCTGACCGCAGCTGCGCGTAGCTGCTCTATCAGTTCTTGGGAAACACAATACTCAGATTTGGCGCTAATTGCAGCACTGTGAAGGGGCACTAATACTTCACTACAAAAGTAGAAGAATCCAATAATGATTTTATGGCCACATCTAACAACAAGGAAAAACATTTCCACAAATTCCTAGATTCTAGTGCAATGTAACAAACGTTGAAAACCTATTATACTACACAAATTCCTAACACCCACAATTCAACAGACATAAACAACAATGTTGTAGGAAAAGGCTATTGAATATGATCAACTAAAATTTGACTAGGTGATGGAGTACATTAACGTGGTCAGTGGTTGCCAAAATTGTGCTGGTGAGCCTACGTAAGTTATGAGGACATATTGTTTCACGGAGATGATGTCTATCGAATGTTGGGGACATTTACCTTTCATAAAGGGAGATACCTAGTGATGGTTTATAAGTAATGATGAATCTATCCAAAAATGGATTCAATTCCCATTCTGACATGCATTTAAGCCATGCAATGGGGCAAAGTTTTTTTCGCGAAAAGACGAACCCAACTAAGAGCAATGCGGCGTAATTTCTCTATCCCTGAAGGTGTGTGGTCTTCTGGAAATTGCTGAAACATGTATTAAATTGAATGTTATATTCCACATGTAACGGACGTTAGACATACGAAAAGGCTACATAAGAAACATACTTGAATTATGTCTATCCCATACACTTCTTTAACTATTTTACATATAATACATGCAATGATATCCACATTCCCAAGTGCTACGCTGAATCTTGTGCTGATACGGAGAAGCATGCATTTAAAAGGTTACGAACATGAAATTGACACAAGATTTGCAATTGTATAAGATAATACGTACATTGATGTTTATCACATTCCATGTATAGTCTGGAGGGTACGTTTTACTTTCATTTGAATTGATGTATAGTCGATGTTTTGTTGCAATCCTAGAAGTAATTGAAAAAAATATTTTTATCAATATATGAATATGAAAACATATGTAGGGATGCTAATAGTTTAATCAGGTGTAATTTTGATAGAGTTGGGATAAAATTGATCAACTTACGAACGAATCAATTGAAAGCAAGTCTTGTTATATTTTTCAATTCACCCAGTCATCAAGTCGATGTAACATACTTTTTCATGTTCCAGCATGAAGACAATAAAATCCAATGGCTACTGCGATAGTAAACAAGAAAGTACCTGCTGTGATTATTAATGCACAAGGTTGGGGGGAAAATGAAGATACGTGAAACTAATAATACCCCAATTTCTTTAATAATGTACATGCGTAGAACTTACTCTCTATTGTACGGGAATACATACATCCTTGCTTGTGTGTGGCGCATGATAGTTGAAACCTCTTTCACAGTGAATTCAATCCTTTGATGGGCATTTTGAGCGAGGGAATTTGAAGAAGGCGGAACAAACTGGAAGTGACATCGATCGTCCATCCCATATCATAGGTGTCCTTTAAAAATATATTAGAAATGAGCAATATTTATGCAGCATGTAAAATAATGTGAACATGCATTTTTACGATGCCCATAGATCAAGTTGTGATCCACTCCATTTCGTGCGTATTGTTGAGGGTGGTCATGAACAACTTCAGTTTGTCTATAAAAATGGCTGTGGAGATGTCATTGGATCCAAACACAGGCGCACTGAAAGGGATGCGGAAGATTTTTTAAGGTCCAAATACCTGGGTTGCTGAACCCATAAATTCATAGATCGGTTGCATAACTGCATCGCATTATTGGTCTTCTGTGACCTCCTGCATGATACATGCTTTTGTAATTTTATTTTACAATATGATACAGTTGAGTTTAAAGGGAATATAATTCATTAGTCGGTGGGATTTGTGAAGGGTTAAACGATTCCTTACGGAAGGTTGATGGTCATAAACCTCGTTGGGCGGAGTTGATTTACCGAATTCCGTTGATGTAATAATATGGTTTGCTTCACACTGATGGGTAAATTGACAGTTAAGTATTAAGAACAATAGTTTCCATTAGAAATGGAATAGTGCGGGTGTGTGTGTTTTTTTGGGGGGGGGGGTGGGGGTATAAATGTATGACCTCCTCTTTCATTGATCGAGTATAGGCTGTGAAGTGTTCCTTAGGACTTTTCTCATGACCGGCCACATCCTGTATGGAGAGTGTGTGTTTATCAATATTTCCTAATGCCAGTATGGTAATGTAATTATTTGTCTTACCTCTTTTTCCTCCTAGGGAGTTTTTGGTGTCAGCATTGTCTCACTGATTCCATCTTCAACGACGAGCAACTTGCAAGTCGACAGCTGCTCATTCTCCTAAGTAATCATATGAACCATGAATTAAATTAACTTAGGTTTATTTTTGTAAAGAGATCTATGCATAGATATTAAACATACAATTGTCATACCCCATCATCCTCTTGTTGGTTAAAGTCACCGATTAGTTTTCCTGGCCATAGAATCTTATATCCTATGGCCTCAAATATAAACTCAAATTCTTCATGTTCAATAGGCAAAAGGTGCTTTCGGGATGATTACAGGTCCACAAAGCTTAACTCACTCCCACCTGATAGGCAAGTCTGTTTCCTTATCCTTAGGAAGCAAGATACCAAATGCAGTGGCCTCCCTTTGTCCGCTATGGTTCAGGATGTATAGGCAGCATTGTTTACCTATCTGAGCTAAAAAACCAGAGAATTTGAGTAAAATGTCAGAAGGTGGAATTGTGAAAAATAGTGTTGTACAAAATAATGAAGGGAATGCAGTCAGTTTGGAAAAAAAATTCCCAAGAAACCAGGTGAGAAGTGGCGCTGACAATAGCTTACCGCAGCCGCTTTGGTATGTAATTCTGGGATAGTCGAAAATAGAAGTGGCACTAACCATAGCTGCGCGCAGCCGCTCCATTATTTCAGTAGAAACATTAGCACAATAACAACATTTACATGCCCACAACTAACGACAGCTAAATAAATGCACCCAACTAAACTACATCCAAATATGTGCACATAACCAACTACGTTGACATTGATTCGGAACCAAAAATGAACCCCATTAGGAAATCAACCAACCACATTGTAAATTAACGTTCATAAGCACGTCCGTAGATGAACAACTAATATAGCTGCTTCCTTTTTCAAAATAACCAGACCGACAATGAATAGTGCACCAACGTCGACCTAAATTTTTTACCATCACATATTAGGGCCAAACCAACGGGTGTGTTTGTGAAATATATTTAATTAAACTTTAGAAAAATGTTATCATGCTAAATTCTTACTATACCACTGTTCGTAACGTAATAAGTGGCAAGGGTCATTTCATAGAATACCTTGTCATCGTGAAGGTCCTTCTCTTGGTCACTTGATCCGGATGTCGTGGGAATGAATACCCGACTATGTTTATTTGTTGGGTTGGATGATTTAGCAAGGAAATTGCAGGCATTCAAGTGTGCGGGAATAGGTTTACCAAATTGTCCTATTGGCCACTGTGTTTGAGCCTCGAAGAAGGCCACCAATCTTTCATTGAGATCAACTACCTCCGTTGACACATGTTTCTCATTTGAAGTTTCTTCAAATGTTATTGTGTTCATATTCCCACATTAACGAGATGCATAACTGTTGACATCAATATGTGGCAGGGAATCCTTAATCTTCGTCATTGTAGGGCAACCTCTCCAATGACCCCCATGGTCCTTTTTTCCCCGTTGCCTGTACGAGGATATCTTTTTTTCTACTATCACCAATTCTCCCTTCTGCTTCTTGTCCAAAAGTTTTTCCTAGTAACCAACTCAAAATTCAGAGCCATTAGTATGCAATTGATTTGATAATGTAATTAGTTGCTCACTTATGTGTTAAATTTTCATACAATAGTTGGAGCAGCTCTTTTAACGGAATTGTTGGTGTAGGTAGATGATTTCTTATCCCAATTTACTATCAGGAACACCTCCGATTTGTCTGGTTTGAAATTCATGGTTTCTACTTCCGCTTGTGCTTCTTCAACACTATGACCTTGACTCATAAGTTCATCAATTTTATCTTGCATTTTCTTCTTCTCCAGTTCCGATGCAATTTTGTGATTCCCTCCACTACCTGTATGATTAACGTAGTCTTTACTTGTGGCTCTTACCTTTGCCGCATCACTTTTAACCTATATGGTCAATGATTAGTGAAATAAATTTATCGATACCACGAAATAAACTATAGGAAGTTAAGTATTCACCTTGAATTCGGGGGTCATTCTATGTTTCACAAATAACTCCCACTCTTTTTTATCCATCCATCGATACGCCGTCCATGGATGGATACCTGGTTTGCCATCGACGATGTACTTTTGAGCCACCTTCGCCTTCCAATTCCTCCACTTTTCACCTGCATAAACCATCCACTTCTTGCGAAACTCATTCATTTCATCAAAGTTCATTTTGGTCTGTATATCCTAGCTCATCTACGATAAGTTAAAATTTTGAAATGTAAATTGTAAAATTTGTTGAAGAACATGAAATTATGAAAAAGGAATGGAACATACTTACAAGAAAGTCTTCCCATGCTTCTTTCTTAACGTGTTCTGGGACGACCTTCCAATTATGCCATGTCCCAAAGCGGATTCATCATCGGAAATCATAGCCACAATATCCGAACCATCGGCTGTGCATAACCATGGGTTCAAAGTATTTGTCGAAGAATATTTGTAGGAGTTTCTTTTGCTTTGCTAGTAAGACCGACTTACACGTGGTTGTACCTCTACGCTTGCAATACTCCTTGATCTCGAACTTGTCCAAATTCTTCCCCTTGTCCTCAGTCGAATCAAGTTCATTGTCATCCTCTGACTTTTCAGAGGTAAATGCATCATCCATGACATCGTTATTGACATCCTCATTTTCATATTCTTCAATTGGCAGGTCACATTTTACCACAACTTCATTAGTATGAACTACGTTCTTTAGAACCAATTTCTTATTTGCCTTCCCCATTCAATGCAATAGGGCTCTTTCATGATTGAAACAATTAAAGGAATCAGTGGTGGCCAAGTTAAAAAATTGCCACAAATGAATTAAATCAAATAACACACTTATACCAGTAATGACGCAAATGCAGCACGTGGGAGCAGATTGTAACAGTTGGGAAAAATTATCGGAGTGTTGCCATACAGAGGGACCTATTGAGGCAGTCACATAAGACAAAATTATCAGTTTCATATCAACCTAGCTGAACTAGGACATATTAAAGTTAGCTCAAGTGGCAAAACCTCTTGAACCCAAACCAATCCAAACCAAACGAGGAAATGACTTATATTCTCCATTAAGTAGAGTAGGAATTAATCCCATTTTCCTCCAACCAAACCAAATACCATACACATATTCCAACATTGTATTCCAACAAATACAAACAGTACAACAATCAATTTCAATTTTCATTAACATGAAGAGTGAAAGGTGAATAACAAATTATATTCTCTCAACTATGGCAAGAATCTAATATGGCATCCACCCAATAATCTAGCAACCAACATTTTCTTGTGCTTATTAGAATGAAAAAGGCAAATGGTAGTTAACCAAACTATATGGAATGAGAAGTAGCCTGTGAAGGCAGAAACCTTACCCAAGAAATGTAGACCGGCCGTGTGAGTGAAGGGGTGGCAGAAAATTCATCAAATTTTGGATCAGCCGTGGGAGTGAAGGGGTAGGAGAAAATTCAGCATACTTTGGAGGGGACGTGTGAGTAAAATTATGGGAAACGGGGGAATGAGTTACATTTGGGGAAAAATTGTTTGGACAACATGAGTTCAACTTCCTTGGAAAAAGTTGCTTAATATGAAGACCCAGCATGTTCTTTGATAGTGGTTTGAATGAAGAATGAAATTGGGAGGAGTTGGTTTTGGGAGAAGTGGGAAAAGAAGGAGTGAAATTTTGGAAAACATGTGAAGGGGCTGAAGGGCCAGGAAAAAAAAGGGAAGGTGCTAGGCTTCCCGCCCATAGACCTAAATTAGGGAGGGAATTTGGATTGTGAGACCAAAAATAGTCAAAGGTACAGTACATATGTTCATCACTTCATCTCCATTGTAGAGGGGAAATACATGTACATGGTCAACTCAAATTATTGTCCCATATTAACTTATATTGTAATGTTATATGACAATAAATACCTTGAGTGGTATTTTGGTTACATTTCTAAAAAAATGTACTTAGTGAGTGATGGGTGTGCGTATATATATATATATGTGTATGTATGTATATATGTGTGTACATGTTTATTCAATAAAATGTACATACATCTTTGTATATTTGAATTTATTTATATTTATGTATGAATATAAATATTTATATGAATGTATGCATTTATGTTTGCGGAACAGTGTCTGATCAACCGTACATTCGCATAGTACATCTACCGCCAGTCCAACAGTGCACATATAATGCCTAACTAGTCAAAGGTCGCCTCAATTCTTACACTTAGTCAATCATTGTAGTCCATTAAGTAAGTTTCCTAGTGTTTGACCGACACTTATTTGTACAGTACGTCTACCGTGACTAGACATGGCAGGCAATAGTGTTGGTGACAATTTCCCCTCGATTACTGTTTGACTAGCCGCAAATATATGACTAACTAAGGTAGTACACAAGAAGACATGTGAGCTATGCTCACTAAGGTAGTGCACATTTATGTGAATCCGAGAACTTGCGCAGTGCGCTGTCTGGTGTTTGTCTGACCCTTTACTTGCATATTATGAAGGTAGTGTATTGTAAGACCTGTGCTGTACGAGGACAAGTCCTTTTCGCAAAAAAAATCTTTTTAAGTACAGAGGTAGTTTACTGGATGACATGTGTCGCACCTTGAATAGTTCTTGACTGGCGTACAATAGTGTTCCACCCAACGTTACTTGTTTGATCGGCTGTTGACTACTGTTTGACCAACAATTACTTGTTTGACTAGACGTGGACTACTGTCTGAACAACCATTACATACTTGAGCGGACGTGGACTAGTGTTTGAGCACCCGTTACTTTTTAAGACTTAATGTTAACTAGAGATTGACCAACCTGGCACTGCTTTGATCGAACGTTCCCTAGTGTTTTAACCAATTGTTACTTGTTTGACCCGACATTCGCTAGTGTTTTACCAATTGTTACTTGTTTGACCAGACATACACTAGTGTTTGACCACCCCTTACCTTTTTGGACCGGACGTTGACTAGTCTTTTACCGCCCGTTTCTTTTTTACAAGTCGTTGTATGGAG